>WAAG01018962.1:81569-95206 GCA_013390105.1 Tichodroma muraria | reverse complement strand
GATGGATGGATGATGGATGGATGGATGGATGGATGGATGGATGGATGGATGGATGGATAGATTGATGAGTGATGGATGGATGATGGATGGATGGATGGATGGATGGATGGATGGATGGATGGAGACTTGGCCCTTCTCCTTGCTCTGTGGAGCCCAGCAAACTGGGCAATGATGGGGAAGGACATTCCTGAAGTGTTGGGAAGCTGCACAGAGGGTGTGAGGAGGGAGCTGGAGGGCCTGCAGAGGTGGTGGCAGAGCTGTGTCCAGGGCTGGCGCTGGGATCTGGATTTGAGTGTGAAATGTGCAGAGGGATAACATTCCATGGGAGTAACCCTGCTGCCTGGCAATGCATGCCCATGAGAACCAGAAAATCCCTGTTATCTTTGGACACAGGAGACAGAACTAAAATTAAAACTTGATTTGGGGAGGGGGTGCCTGCCCGGAGCACGCACCAGGAGCAGCAGGGATGCACTGACCAGAGGGGGATTTCAGAAGCTCTTTCCTTCTTGTTTGACCTGGCAGGTGATGAGGAATGAGGAGCTGGCCCAGGAGCTGCTCAGCCTGGCCAAAGAGAGCATCCACCCCCCTGGCTTGGCCCATCAATCCTCCCCCGAGCTGGGAAGAGGGAGAGCAGCGGGACATCCCCGGCCTGCTCGGAGGGAGAAGGTAAGGGGCTCTCTGCCCTTGCACCAGCCCCTTGGAGAACAGGGATCTACCAGGCCCCTTCTTCTCTCTCCCCAAACCAGCCCGAGGATGCAGCTGCCTCTGAGCACGAGCAGCAGGAGCTGGAAGGAAACGTGAGTGTGCGGGGGGTCTGCTGCTGGGTCCCTGGGAAGCAGAGGGGGGATTGATTCCAACTGCGGCTGGCACCTCCTGGTGCTGACTTGAGTTCTGTGGATCAGCTGATGCCTTGATTCGTTTTAAATCCTTTTTTTAAACTCTGCAGTTGCAAAACGAGAGGGGAATAACTCCAGACATGCAGGCAGAGCTGAGGAGGGCAGAGGTGATTCCCTGGGTCCATGCCCTGGCAGGGGGAACACACACAGGAGCTTAGAAGCCGACAAGTGCAGAGGACACTTTTTTTCCTTCTTTCTCACACTTGAGAAATCTGGGGGTGATGAAGCACCCAAAACTGAGAGCACAGAGATGGTCCCTGCCTCCTCCCCATCTGCAGCCCTTGCAGAACCAGCTTGGGCTCCGCCACCAGCTCCTGCTGGGAATGTGACTCTCAACGTGAGCGTTTCCCGCGGGAGAGCGACACATGTGCACCTCCACGTGCCCTGGCTGTGCACCAGACACCATTCCTGCCGTGCTAGAGGGCACCAGTCCCTCCCAGGCAAACCAGTCCTTCCCCCAGCATGTCACTGCTCAGCAGGACAAGTGCCCAGCTCGAGGTTCTCCTCACTTTGCCCTCCCTTCACTCAGCCTTCTGCCTCATCTTCCTCTTCATTTGTCCCTCAGTTGCTTGGAAACCAGGATCACATAAAAGTGGAGCTGGAAAAACTGAAGAAAACCCACGATGAGCAGCAGCAAAAGCTGGAGGAGCGAGTGTGAGTGTCCCTCTGCTTGGCCAGGTGTCTGTGGGACTGGTTGCAGCTGGATTTGAACCCTGGGAGCCAGAGGGGAGGCAGTCTGCCTTTGAGGGGTACAGGAATGGGATGATGATCCACCCTTGGAAGAAGTGAGGCCTGGAAGGAAAAGCTGATGTTTTCAAGGCTCTTCAGAGCTGTCAGATTAAACTTGGTGGTGCTCAGGGACACCTTGAAAATCCACTCTCTGTGACACACAGCAAACGTGTGACATCCCAGAGATTAATCCAGCTCAGCCCTTACCCACACAGTGGGTTTTCCATCACCTTGGAATGGCGTCGATATCCCAGGAAAGGCTGCACCAGCAAGGATGCTGCAGGACTTGACCTGGGGGGTCAGGCTCTGCTCCCAGGGAACAGGGACAGGATGAGAGGAAACAGCTGAACTGTAGAGGGTGTTCACCTTTAGTGGGCAGACATTTCGTGGCACTCCTTGACACACATTTGGAGGCTAGCAGCTGCTGCTGGGAGATTTCCATCATTCCAAAGTGATTTTCTTCCCAAAGTTGTCTGTGTTGCACCTACGGAGAATCCCAGAATCCCAGAACGGGTTGAGTTGGAAGGGACCTTAAAGCCCATCCCATTCCACCCCTTGCCATGGGCAGGGGCACCTTCCACTAGCCCAGGTTGTTCCAAGCCCCATCCAGCCTGGCCTTGGACACTTTCAGGGATGGAGAAGGAGTTTGGGCGGTTAAAATAAACCCAGCTTCCTCCTGTGTGTGCAGGCTGGCGCTGGGGAAGGAGCTGCAGGAGGCGACGGGAGCGATCGGGGACAGCCGGCACAGGCTGGCGGAGCAATCAGCGGTGAGGACGGGCTCCCCCGCCCCTCCCGCCTGCCCTGTGCTCCTCCTGAGCTGGCAGGGCTGGGATGCCTTGAATCCAGGTGCTCCAACACCTCTCCCTCTCCAGGGAGTTTGTCACACCAAGGTTCTCCCCGTGCAGTTTCCCCCTGCACGTGGTGGAAGCGCTGCTTGCAAAGCTGGTGGGAGGAATTTTTGCTCGCTGGTTTTCAGAAAGAGTTGGTGCAACCACCGGGGTGGGAGGTGGCAGATGACAGAAGGTAGCAGGGGAATAGTGATTATAAACATTTCCAGTGGGTTCCTCTGAAAACCCAGGACCTTCCTAGCTCTAGTGAAGCCAAATATCTGGAAATGAAGACCCTCAGCTCTTATGAAGCGTCTCAGCTCCCGCTCCTCGGCCGGAGGACCAGGGCAGCAGGGTTTTTGTTTGCTGTGCCAGGTGCTGCTCGCATCCCAGGGCCAGCTCCAGGAGGTGGAGGCGGAGAACTCCCGGCTGCAGCTGCGGCTGAAGGAGCTGAACGAGGAATATCGCTCCCGGCTGGCGCAGTGCGTCAGGGACGTGGCGGTGGGTGCCCCCAGCCCGGGGCTCTCCTGGCCTGGGGAGGAGTCACACAATCAGGGAATGTCCTGAGTGGGAAGGGATCCACGAAGATCATGGATCCAGCTCCTGGCCCTGCACAGACACCCCAACAATCCCACCCTGGGCATCCCTGGAGCGCTGTCCAAAGGCTCCAGGAGCTCTGGCAGCCTCGGGGCTGTGCTGCCCGTTCCCTGGGGAGCCTGGGCAGTGCCAGCACCCTCAGGGGGAAGAACCTTTCCAGCCTGACCCTGCCCTGGCACAGCTCCAGCTGTTCCCTCAGGTCTCTCCATACTGGCACCCACTCTTGTAGGATGCTGTCAATAAATTAGATTAAATACAAAAAGAAAGGTTTTTAATCCCTGTAATCTGGCCAAGAGAAGTCCCAGCAGAAGCTCACTGATAATTCTGTGTGTCCATACAGGAAATCTGGGTGCAGGAAGGGCTGTCATAGATTCATGGAATGGATTGGAAGGGACTTTAAAGATCATACAATGCCACCCCTGCCATGGGCAGGGACACCTTCCACTATCCCAGGGTGCTCCAAACCCCACCCAAGCTGGCCTTGGACACTTCCAGAGATCCAGGAGCAGCCACATCTTCTCTGGGCACCCTGTGCCAGGGCCTCCCCACCCTCCCAGGGAACCATTCCTTCCCAATATCCCATCCATTCCTGCCCTCTGGCACTGGGGAACCGTTCCCCCTGGCTTTCCCTCTCTGTGCATTTACAGAACTACATGGACAGCAAAGCCAGCAGTGTGACAGGACACAGCAAAGCCCCAGCTGGCCAAGCTGCCATGAAGAACTTTGTGGACAGCATGCTCAGGGATATCCGGGCTTCCTACAAGTCCCGGGAAGAGCAGCTGGCTCGGGCAGCTCGTGGGTACAAGAAACGCATGAAGGACTTGGCCAAGAAGCACGAGAACCTGCTGATTGCCTATGGGTAAACCTCAGCCACCTCCTCCTTCAGGGCCAAGTGGAAAAGCCCCATAGCACCCATCCCCTGCCCTAGGATGAGCACCCCTGTGCTCATCCTGTCCCACCCATCCATGGCTCCCAGACGGAGCAGAGGATCTGGAACGCACGTTTATCTCCCTGCTCCTGGCAATCCAGGATCAAGCTGCCTCCAGCTGCACGTCAGGGTGCTCAGGACCCCACGGAGCTGCTTTTCCACATATGTTCCTCCCACTTAAAATGCAGGGTGAGAGATTGATCCCACGGTGGATGGTGTGGAAATGCAGAGGTACCACAAATAGCTCCACCTCCCAGCCCGTCCCTGCAGCGCTCTCAGCTCTCTCGGCAGCTTGGGCTGTGGGAAGCAGCAGAAATACTTGTGGAATAAAAGCCACAAATAGCTCTAGGACAAGCTCCCTTCAGAAACTCTCCCACTTGTCCCTCGCAGGTGGCCAGAACCACCAGGTCCCAGCGAGTGGCGCCTTCAGGAGCAGCAGAACTGCTCAGTGATTTCCCCCAAAAATGCGAGCAGGGCCTGACCCCTGTGCTCGTTACAGGCTGCAGCGGGAGCAGATCCGGTCCCTGGGGAGCAGTGCCATGGATTGTGGCCCTGCCGAGCTCCACTTCTCCATCACAGACCCAGAGCTGCTGACAAACAGCTCCCGGGAGCTGAACCGGCTGCGGGAGGAGAAGGCGAAGCTGCAGATGCAGCTCCAGGAGCTGCAGAAGGTAGGGAGCTGTGGCTTGGTGAGAAGAGTTGAGTTTCATGAGCTGGAGATTCAGCCCCTTCCTAAAGGCATTTATAGGATTGGCTAGGTGGGAAAAGCCCTCTCAGATCATCGAGTCCAACCATTCCCCCAGCACTGCCAAGGCCACCACTGAGCTGTGTCCCCAAGGGCCACATCCACGCACTCCCTGAGGGTTTGCTGTGCCTGTGGCACAGGCAAGGAACACAACAGTCATCTCCATGGGACAGAATCGTGGAACACCAGGATGGTTTGGGTTGGAAGGGGCCTTACAGCTCATCTTGTTCCACCCCTGCCATGGACAGGGACACCTTCTTCTATCCCAGGATGCCCCAAGCCCTGTCCAACCTGGCCTTGGACACTTCCAGGGATGGGGAAATGTCCTCCCACGGGGCAAATGCGGGTCTTGATTTGCATTTCTTTAAAAATTCAGAGGATGTGAGACCTGAAACTTTCAGGTTGTACAGCCCATCGTTTCCTTGCCATGGCACTGGTGGCTCTGGAAGTGCTGGGGTACCTTGTGACACTTCCAAGGGGCACAGAAAAGAGGGAGAATGTGGTTTTACATGTGCATATGGTGACAGGACAAAGGAAAAGGTTTTAAACTAAAAGAGGAGAGATTTGGTTGGATGTGAGGAAGGAATTGTTCCCTGTGAGGGAGGTGAGACCCCGGCACAGGGTGCCCAGAGCAGCTGTGGCTGCCCCTGGATCCCTGGCAGTGTCCAAGGCCAGGCTGGACACTGGGGCTTGGAGCAGCCTGGGACAGTGGGAGGTGTTCGTGCCCATGGCAGGAGTTGGGATGGGATCAGCCTTAAGGTCCCTTCCAGCCTAACCCATCCCATGACAGGATTTCTCTGAAAGTGGCAGGATCTGGGATTGCAATGGGTTCATGTTTACAGGAATTCTGCTCTTCCTTTGCCTCCAGAAAAGCCTGAAAGGAGCCTCTGCCTTTCCAGTGCCTCCAGAGCAGTAAGTGCTGTTTCTTTCTTGGGGTATCTGTCATTCCAAATTCTCATGAATGTGTGGATTGAGGGATCTTTTTTGCCTGGCTGGAGGCAGCAACAAGCAGGGAGAGGGAGCTGCTGGGGCCTGCTCCGGGAAGGAGAGGCAGCTGTCCCCTCAGCACAGCACTTCCTGCAGGAAGAGAATTGGTCACTGGGCCTTGATCCAAGAAAGCTCTTAAGCACATATTTGATGTAATCGTGTTTTTAGCCCCACTGACCTCTTTAAAAGCTGAAGTTAAGCATATGCCCAAGTGCTTTGGTGGATCACAACCTGAGAAAGGCCCGTGAGACACCACCAGTTTGGGATGGTCCTGCTTTTCCACCTTCCCAGCACAGGAGTTAGGCTGGAACCCTTTGGTGCCACTGTGCTGATGCCTCCCTGGCTTCCCAACAAACCCTGAAATTGCTAAGTTTTGATGGGTCTCTTCCCTCTGCTCCATTATCCTGATAAAATTCCACCAGCTATACCAGTGGAGGGCTGGAACAAAGCACTGGAGAAACCTGAGCTGGGGTTTTTCAGCCCTGTAAAAGATGTGGTCACCTAGAAAACATATCAAATATTCCATTAGCTGGATGCCAGCACTGAGGAGTGGGTGAGTGCCAGAGCCCCTGGGGTCTGGATAGGTGTCTCAGGCACAAGCTGGAGCTTCAACCGGCCTCTGCCATGTTTTCCACACTGAAAATAGCAGTGGTCCGTGAGTAAATGCAGTAATTTGGGCAGACACCCCAGGAGCAGGGCATGGAAAGTCCAGAACTTGAATTTCAGCGATGCATCTCATCATTTGGGTTTTTTTTAACTGCCAAGAGACCCCACACACTTCAAATACTGCTGGGTTAATCCGTGCTATTACCTTGTTCTCCAGCTAGAGACAGGAATCCCGGTGTTCCCGCAGCTCTTCAGCTCCAATCCCCGCTGCTTCTTGCCTTTCTCAGAGAACGGGTTGGGTTGGGAGGGACCTTAAAGCCCAGCTCCATCCACCTCCCACGCTGTGGGGGTTTTCCAGCAGCACCAATTCCTTGTTTATTGCTCCCTTCTCCTCTGGCTCCCACCAAAGCCCAGCCGGGATCTCCCTGTGGCCAGCGGAGGGAACTGGAAGGGAGCACAATGCATTCCTGCCTTCACACAGCCCAAATTCCCCGAGCATCAGATGTGACCTGTATTTTCCTGCCGGAGGCTGGGACCGGCTGGGAAGGGCTTTCCCACGCCGGGCTGTGCAGGCACCTCTCGTGCTCGCTGACCAGAACGGATGCTCCCTGCCCCAAACAGGGCAAGTGCCAGCCTTTGGCATTGATGGCTCCCCGTTCCCATCAAATCCAGCCCCGCAGGGACAGGTTCAGGACTCTTTCTGCCTTGATGTGGTTTGGAAGAGCCCCAGGCTGTGGGTGGGGAGTCCCAGGTTGGGAGAAGGGTGGCAACTCGTCGCTCTGAGGAAATCTGGGCATTGGGAGAGGAAAGTTTCCAGTTCTGGGGATGGTGGTGGGGTGGGCACCAGTTGTGTGGAGCTGTGTGGTCCATGGAGGGGCTGGATTTGATGTCTGGGCGTGATCCAAATGAGCTCTTCCGTCCCAGGCAGCTGAATGAGGAGGGCTGGGCAGAGGTCAGGAAGAAGCTCCGGGAATTCACACTCAACACCCAGGTAAAGGTCTGGAACAGCCCATTGGAGCCAAAGCTTCTGTCTCAGCCGCATGGCAGAGATGTGTTGCCTCAGCTCCTGCCCTGGGGCTGATAGGCTGCTCCAGGCTGGAGGGGGAAACTTCCATGGAGTCACAGAATACCCTGAGTGGGAAAGACCCTCAGGGATCCTCCAGTCCAGCTCCTGGCCCCACACAGACACCCCAACAATCCCACCCTGGGCATCCCTGGAGTGGTGTCCAAAGGCTCCTGGAGCTCTGGCAGCTCTGGGGCCGTGCCCATTCCCTGGGGATCACTTTCCATGGAGCCTTGCTGTGCCTTTGGCCTCGGCCCTCCAAGCGATGCTGGCAGGCCATACCGTCCCTGCTACTAAAGGAAGGAGAGCAGCCCCTTGTCACTCCTGCCCACATTTCAGAACAACCTTTTGGCATCTCTGTAACAAACTGGGGCTGATTGTTCCCCTGTGCTGGCACTGCTGGGGCACCTCCAGTCCTGGGGGCAGCACCGGGCCCATCATGACAGGAAGGACACTGAGGGGCGGGCGCGTGTCCAGGGNGGGCGGGAGCGTGTCCAGGGAAGGGCTGGAGCCCCAGGAGAGGCTGAGGGAGCTGGGAAAGGGGTCAGTCTGGAGCAATGGAGGCTCAGGGGGGCCCTTCTGGCTCTGCACAACTCCCTGACAGGAGGGGGCAGCCGGGGGGGGGTCAGGCTCTGCTCCCAGGGAACAAGGGACAGAAGGAGAGGAAACAGCCTCAAGCTGTGCCAGGGGAGCTTCAGGTTGGATATGGGGAAAATTCCTTCATGGAAATGGTGGTCAGGCACTGGCACAGCTGTGCAGGGCAGTGGCAGGATCCCCATCCCTGCAGGGATTTAAAAGTGGATGTGGCACTTGGGGACACAGGTCAGTGGTGGCCTTGGCAGTGCTGGGTTAAAACCTGCATTCCGTGGGCTTTTCCAACAGACACAATTCCACAATTCTTTGATTCTGTTCGACCTGGTTCAAGCCTAGGCTGAATCTGAAGCAGCTTCCCAGTCTGGTTCCTGCTGGCTGCAAGGATATTCGCTTCCAAGCCGTGCCTTTCCCTGCCCATAGCAACCTGAGGGAGTGCTCCACCATTCCCTGGGGATGGAAAGCTCGGCACCCACGTGGAGTTGGAACCCTGAACACAGAGGATTTCAGACTTTCTGTGCTAACAGAGATTAATCCTAAAAAATGCACTACATTTGACCTGAGGCCATAAAAAAAGCTTCCAAATTTGAGTGATAGCACTAAGATAGTGTGTAGTTAAACAGAAGTGTATTATATCACAAAGCAAGAGATTTAGAATTTAAATTGTTAAGATATAGTAACACTTACATGTAACAAAATAGTAAAATTAAAGCATAAGTTAATCCTTTTTCTTCTCCTCCTTCTTCACAAGTTTAAGTGATTTTGTGTAATTAGTTAAAAAAATCTGCAGTGCAAAACACAAGTAGTTAATTATTAAGCTAAAAGTAAAAATAAATTAATTAACATCTCATAATTAGATTAAACTTAGAAAGACCTTAAAAACAAAACTCAACATGCCATTTCTACTCTATTAATATATAAAAGTACTCACAATCAATATAGCTGTAACATAAATCAAAAATAATAAACATCCAAGTCCAAACAAAAATTCTGTCTCTTACACTTTTAATCCTAAGTCTAAAACAAACCAAACATATAAAACCAAGAAGTTCCTCACACCTGCAGGGGGTGTAGCCCTGAGGCCCAAAGAAGGGAGATGTCACAGCTGAGAGGTCGGAGTGACGGGGAAGGGTCGGAAGCTCGGACTCGCGCAGCAGAGAGGGGCTGAGCAACACCACCCCCATCACACAGATCTCCCTTTTGCCCCGTGTTTTCTCCATGTGGTTTTGCCCCTGCAGGAGGACCTGGAGCAGGAGAGAAGCCAGCTGCTGACCCGGGCTGTGGTGGCAGAGGGGCAGGTGTCGGAGCTGCAGGGGTACATCGATCAGCACCTTGCCAGGTGAGATGGGGGATGCCCCCCTGCCGCTCCCCTCCGTGCTCCCGCTCCATCTCCAGGCTTGGTGCCAGGGACGTCCCCGTGCCCACTGCTGATCCTGCCACAGCTGCCAGCACGGCTTGTGTCCCACTGCTCTTCCAGCTGTGCAGGCAGCTGCCACCACCTCTTGTCCCACAGGGCAGCAGGACAGACGCACGTGTCCTCCCGAGCGTTCACCCAGCCTTGGGAGGAATCAGAAGCACGGAATGGGTTGGGTTGGGTTGGAAGCAACATGAACATTCATCCAGTTCCCCTGCCGTGGGCAGGGTCACCTTCCACCATCCCAGGCTGCTCCAGGCCCCAGTGTCCAACTTGGCCTTGGACACTTCCAGGAATCCAGGGCCTGCCCACCCTCCCAGGGAACAATTCCTTCCCCATATCCCATCTAACCCTGTCCTTGCCAGTGGAAGCCATTCCCTGTGTCCTGTCACTTTATGCCATTGTCCAAAGTCCCTCTCCGCCTCTCTTGGAGCCCCTTTAGGCACTGGAAGGAGCTCTGACGTTTCCCTGGAACCTTCACAGGAACCTAAAATCTAAAGCCTAATCTAAAGCCTAAAAACTTTATAGAGTTCTTTTTTTCCAGAGGTTCTAATCTAAGTCCTCCCAGCAGCCCCTGATCTGTGTTCCCCTCTCCCTGCCTCCTGCTCTGGAGCAGGGAGACCAGCAGGGAAGGCAGGGAAGGTAGAGGACAAGCAGGGCAGGTGTGTCAGGGCACGATCCACCTGCTCCTGGGTCAGGCTCTGCCCTCACCTGGCAGAGCCCATGAACACCTTTTCTTTGGGAAAGGCTGCGGGATCTACGTGCCAGGCTCAGCTCCTGGGATGGCTCGTTGCCCGGGCACCGTGAGCAGCCAGGCAGTGACAGTGCCACTCCCACTGCAGGTACAAGCAGGAGATCCTCCGGCTGAGGAACGCTGAGGTGCCCCGAGCACCCAGAGCCAGGAGCGCCAGCCACCAGCCATAGCAGCCCCAGCCTTGGGAACACCCCGACTCCAAGGGAGGTCTGTGTTTTATGGACTACCAGGCAAGGATCGTTCCCAGGCAGGGAGGTGGGAACAGTGAGTGAAACCACATGGGTGTTCCCGATCTTAAATTCACAGGACTAAAATAAGATAACCGCGTCTCGTCTGTCCCCAGCCATCCGTCGGCTGCAGGAATTCTGCTCTTCCCTGAGCACAGGGTCAGGCTCCCAGGCAGCTCTTTGCTGCTGGGCTCAGGGATGGGCTCCTGCTCCTGCTGTAACATTTCTCCTGGATGAGAGCTGGACATGGACCAAGGGCTGCTCCTGCCTCGCTCCCCTCACGGCTCCTGTGAGACAGAGCCAAGGCTGGCTCAGGCCAGGATTTGTTCTGGGGTTGGAAAAAGGGATGAGCTGCTCTTTTACTGTAAGGGTGGTGAAAGATTGCCCAGAGAAGCTGTGGCTGCCCCTGGATCCCTGAAAGTGTCCAAGGCCAGGTTGGACAGGGCTTGGAGCACGCTGGGACAGTGGAAAGTGTCCCTTCCCATGGCAGGGGTGGAACAAGAGGAGCTTCAAGGCCCCTTCCAACCCAACCCATTCCATGATTCTGTGACTCTACGGTGGGAAAACCCCACTTTCCTCCGTGTTTGAGGAAAATTATTGATGAGCAGGACCAAACTGATCCTTCAAGGAGGTGAGCTGGAAAGAATGGCAGAGCAAAGCCTGAGTCCAGGAGCAGCAGCTGCTCCAACTCCGAGACCATCCAGCAGCTCAAAGACAAAGCAAAAACCTCAGAGGAACAATCAACCAAACCTTTATTTTTAAAAATTAAATAGAGAAAAAGTAGCAATCACCCAAAAAGAGGCACTGGAGCTTTATCCCTTAAATCCTGCGTTAACCCCAGGATTTCAAGGTCTGATTTTCTCTTCCCTTGCTTTGCTCACACTCTGGAAAAATGAAGGACTGCCACCCTGCAATTCCCCAGGACAAACGCTGGTCAAGCACTTCTGTCCTGAGCCGACCCCAGGGCTGTGCTCTGACCCTTAATGCCAGGCTTAACGAGGCTGGGGTCAGACCTGGCCTTCCTGGGCGCTGCCCTGCGCTTCCTGCCGCACCTCCTTCATGTCATAGGCCCAGACCTGCTCCAGCCCCTGCCCCAGGGTGCTGCTGGGGGTCCAGGAGGGGAAGGGGAAGCGTCCGGCCACCACCCGGGCGTCGTCAGGCAGCTCTGCCAGGAGCTTGGTGGCCAAGGGAGGTTTCTGAGGAGAGAGACACAGCCAGGGACAGGCAGCCTTAGGACACAGTCACACAGTGGCAGTGCCACCAGGGACCACGGGGCAGCTTCTGGGGCATCAAGCAAAGACCTTTCAAAGCATAGGGCTGGTACTGGCCCTGGGTAAGGCCGGGACTTGGAGCAAGTGATGAGCAACAGTACAAGAAGAAACGGCCTCAAGTTGCACCAGGGGAGGTTTAGGTTGGATATTGGGAAAATTTCTTCATGGAAAGGGCGGTCGGGCACTGGCACAGCTGCCCAGGGCAGTGGCGGGGTCCCCACCCCTGCAGGGCTCTAACAGACATGGCTGTGGCACCTGGGGACACGGGTTAGTGGTGGCCTTGGCAGTGCTGGAGGAATGGTAGGACTCCATCTCAGGGGGATTTTCCAACCTAAATGATTCCATGGTTCTATAAATCCAAATGCTGTGTAGCACCAAACCACTCATCCACAGTGATGCCCACCTGGCCTTATTCCACCCCAGATCCCTTCTCTTTCCCAACAACAGCCCCCTGGAGCTGGCCCAGAACAACTCAGGGGGCGAGGGACCAACTCACCACACTGGGGGCCAGGAACACGATCACGTTGCGGCAGTCGGAAAGATTCACCTTAAAACAGAAGGAAAAGGGGAATAACTTTTCCTATTAAAAGAAAATTAGGCAGAGCAGGAACAACTGTTTGAGCGTCCAAGCCTTGTGGGTGATCTTTAGAACCCTGGAGGGAGCAAAGATGGCACAAAACACAGGGGATGGGGAAGTGTGGGTGTGAAAGCAGCACATCTTGGGAAACACCTGCCTCCAGCACCATCCCAGACCCACATTCCCTGATGGATCCTCTCTGGTCAGGCTGCAAATACCTTACGTCAGCCTGAGAAGCTCATCTCTGCAGGTGACCCTGTCAGCAGCACCCAGACCTCTCCTCAGAGCTGCTCCAAGCAGCAGAACTGGCTACAGGCTGCCCCAGCTGGCATTCCCCTGGAAAGGGGGATGGTTTTCCACCTCCCAGGAGCAGCCTGGGATGGGGAAGGAGCAAGCAGCCATCAGGAAACCCATCCTAGAGATGCAAACAGCTCTGGCCCTGCCCTGAGCACATCCAGGCCCTCGGGATGCTGTTACCTTCCACAGATCCTTCTTCAGGAAGGAGACCCTGCCGTGGTATCCGGCCTTCCAGGCGCGGTACTTGGCCAGGCACAGCAGCCAGGGGTTGAGCTCATAGCCCAGGGCTGGCCTCAGGCCCTGCTTGTAAGCCTCGAGCACCTGGAGAGGGAGAAGGGGAGGGCTGAAACCCAAAGCATCTCAGTGCTGAGTCTGGGGCAGGATTTGGGTGGGCAGGGGCTGCTGCCCAGCTCCACTCACCCCATCCTGCTGGCTCACAGGCAGGGTGAGCTCCGTGCTCAGCACCACCCAGAGCCCTCACTCCCACCCTGCTCCCTGCATGTGATGTCTTTTAGGGCTGTCATAATCCGCCCATGACCATCTAGAGCCACCCTGGACCACCTAGGACCACCTGGGGCTCTTTAGAACCACCTAGGATCACTTGGGACAGTCTAGGACAGCCTAGGAACCTCTAGGGACACCTAGGACAATCTAGAACCATCTACAGCTGTCTAAGACCACCGAGGACCCTCTGGGACCACCTGGGACAGTTCTGGACTGTAGCCAGGGGGGCCACCCAGAACCACAGCCAGAAGCCAGGCAGCAGCCGGGCGGGGGTCTCCCCTCCACCCTCCCCGTGCGTGCAGACCCCCTCCCTGCCCTTCACCCACCCTGGTCACCCCAACTCCCCCCCAGGACCCAGCCCTTACGAGCCGTCCATCTCCGGATCCCAGATCCACGGTCTTCCCGGCGCGCCCCCGCAGCAGCGCCAGGGCGTTGGCCACTTGCCGGGGGCTGGAGGGCTGGTAGGGCACCTGGGGGGCACAGGGGGGTCAGGGGGTCTGGCGGTCGGGGCCGGAGGGCTCCGGGGGGTGTCGGGGTACCTGCAGGCGCAGCGGGACGCGGCGGAAGCCGGGCATCAGCAGCACAGCCCAGGTGGCCCATGCGGCCGCGCCGCTCGCCACGGCC
>WAAG01018962.1:47624-61670 GCA_013390105.1 Tichodroma muraria | reverse complement strand
GGTGTGACCCTCCCCCCCCGGTGATGCTGCCCCCTCCGCCCCCTTGGTTTGGGGAGGGGGGTGTGGGGGGGTGAGGTGATGTGTTGCGCCCCCCCCTCCCCCAGCATGGCCGGGCATCACCGGGTGGGTAAAGGCAGGGAAAAGAGAGGATCAGGTGGATCCCGCGGGATGCAGGGCTGCTCCGGGATGGGGGTGCAAGGGCACATCGCTGTAAGGACAGGGTCGCCCCAGTGTGGGGTTGATGTTTGCCCCCTACCACCTCTGCTACCAGCCTCTAAAATTCCTCTTGTCCTCCCTGGTGGCACCGCTGACATCCCCGAGGCTGCACTCACATCCCAACACCCCGAAACCTCGGTGTGGCTTTCTGTGGATGCGGGGTGACACCAGCCAAGGGATGGGGGGACGTGGGCAGCCTCCCCCATTCCCGGAGCCCAGGGGATGGAGGAAGGGGAAGGCCCTGGATGGGATGGGACCGAGGGGGCTGAGCCCCACAGCAGGGTCCTGCAGAGCCCAGCATGGATCTCTCATCAGTCCAGGATGGGAACAAGGAGTTTGTTTTGGTGGGGCAGAGGACGGGGAGGGGCAGAGGGATCAGTGTGTGGGATTGGGCACCAGGCAGACTCGACCCGTGGAATGGCTGGGGCTGAGCACGGCTGGGGGAAACTGAGGCACGGGGTTCTGGCAGTAACCAGCTAGAGACCCCAAGATCTTGGCCATGTGGGGGTCCAGGGGTGCCATGGGGCACCGGGCTGAGGTGGCTCTGCCTCTTGGGCATCTGCTGGTGCTGGTGGGACATGGCAGTGCCTGGGCAGGGAAGGCCTGAGCGTGGCAGCCCCTGCAGCAGGGATGCTCCTGGCAGACCCTCTCCATGCCCACCCTCTGCCCAGGGTCTGGGGGGTCTCGGGGCCCCTGCCCAGCACCCCGAGGGGCTCAGCACGCAGCAGGCTGGGAGCAGCAGGCACAGGGTGAGCAGCATGCCGTGCTGGCATCTCCCCTGCTCTGGAAGCTGGGTGCTGATTTCACTCCGGCTACCAGGAAGAGGGAGGGAGGTGGCTTTGGAGTGGGGAGGACTCGCTCAAGCATCCATTTTTAATGAGCTAGATATCTATTTTTCCCCGAGCTGGCTTCCCCCACATCGATCCCTTCGCCTGCTCCTCTCCCCATGCCAGCAGCTCCACAGCAGTGGGGAGCAGCAGGACAAGTATCCCTGGCAGTGGGACCTTCATGCCTCCCCAAATCCTGCTCCTGGGGAAGGAGTGACCCTCATTCAGGCCAGGGTAAGGTGGGAGTGGGGAAAGGTTTCCCTTGTCCCCTCCAGTGGGGTCACAGCCATGTTGACCATCCCATGGGGAGGTGGCCAGACAGAAGGACAGCTGGAGTGGGAGCACTTTGAGTTTGGAGGTCGGATTCTGCCCCTCTGCTCTGCAGATTTAAGCTGTGCCTGGCTCAGACTCCAGCAGCTCCATGGCAAAGCCACATTGCCCTGCCTGTAGCTGTTTCCCCATCTCCAACCTCCTATTGCGCCCCGGCAGAGCCTGTGCAGAACGAGCAGCACCCAAAGAGTGGAATTTGGGAGGCGAGTGGGTGCTGATGGTGTGGGAGGGAGCAGGATTGGGTGCGCGGGCGAGCAGAGCTCCTTTGGCAGCATCCCACCCCCTCCCAACCTCTGCCCACCTGCCACGGGGACCAGCCACGTGTGCTGGGTGCTCCAGGGCTGGTGGCTCACAGGAGGAGCTCAGGGCTCAAGAGGAGAGTGTTTGGGGAGGGCATAGTTCAGCAGAAGCCGTTTCTCCAGGGTTTCTCCCTGCTGGAGGGGTGATCCACACCCAGCTCCTGGACAGGAGAAGTGGGAGGCCGGGGGGTTGTGCTGGGAGCAGAACCAGGATGGTGCCTTTGCTTCCAGGAGGCACCTGGTGGCTTTTGGAGCCCGTGCTGACATTTAGCACCCACAGCCCACTGCACCGAGGAGTGCCATGGCTGGACACTGCCTGTCTTGGTGTCCCACCAGCCTCGTGCCAAGGGCCCCTGCTTGACCCCAATCCCTGCCACCCGGACCCCTGAGCCCAGGGGCAAAGGGGCATCATGGCTGTCACTGTGTCTGGAGGGGTGAAGGGTTTGGGGAGGCACAAGTCCCAGCAGCACCTGAGGAGCACATCCACATCCCGTGCTTGGAGACAGCTCTCCTGGCTCCTGGTTCCTCATGGGATCTTGCATTTCACCCCTGCCTAGGCCCAGGAGGTGCAGAGGGAGGGGCTGGGACACACTGGGAGCTGTCACTGGGCTCTGGCTGGGCTTGTAGCAAGAAGAGGCCAGGCTGTGTAGGATCCAGCACATGAGGAGCTGCTCCCTCTTCTTGCCTCAGTCAGTGGGGAGCAGGGAGAAGCTTGGCTTAAGCACGAGCATCCTTCCATGGTGTGAGAGTCAAGATCTCCAGAGGAGGCTGCAGGGGAGGGGACCAGGGATCCAGCTCTGCTCTGAATCTGTCCCTTCCGTGCTCCTTTTGGGTGGGGGATTCCTCCCAAGGGGAGATGGAGTTGCCTGGAAAAGGAGAGAGGGCAGAATTCTCTGGGAACTGGAGGTTTACCAGAGAAGCTGAAAGCTGTTGCAGGAGGGGCTTGGTGGTCAGAGGGAACCCTGTTGTGAGGAAGTTTTGCTTGGCCAAGCTTGGGGCTGGATCTCTGCCTCCCCCCTGCAACTCCTGCATGCTGAGGGCTGGGGGGACAGGAGCTGCATCTCTCAGTGCCCCCGGACAGGGGCTGTTCTCTCAGCAAAGCCCAAAATGGTGAGGACCTGAGCACAGCTTGCTGCTGGCACCTCAGCCAGCTTTTCCCGGCTCCCTGGGCATGGGGCTGACCCTGAAAAACCTGAGCCTGACCTTCGGGAAGGCAGTGGGACCTGAGATATTGCAGTGCTGGGGGTTCCTATCGCGACAGCTCCGCTGCTTGGCCATGAGCTGCAAGACCTGGCAATGGATTCACCAGCCTGCCTGGCACTGAGAGCAGCAGCCCCCAGCAATGGGGCTCTAAGAAGTCATTTTTCCAGCCCCTCCTAAGCCTCTTTGTCCACTGCAAGGTGGGATGAGCTCCTTGGCATCATTGGGAGCCATCAAGGGAGCAGGAAAGCTGCTCTCCGCCCTTAGGCCTCCCCAGGAGCTTTCAGGGCAGCCCCAACAGGGAGTTTCCCAGTTCCCATCACACAAACATCAGGTCTCCAGGGCCAGGTGGAGAGGCAAGGCCCTTCCCTACCGTGAATTCCTGGATTGTGCAGCAAGGAAAAGGTAGCACTGAGTTTGGAGCTGTGCTCTGAGCCTCTCTCCCAGCTCACCTGTGTGAGTGCCGAGCCCGGGAGCAGAAATCCACCTCTGCAGACACACACACACACACACACACACACACACACAGGTACAGCATCTCCCTACCCAAACACAACCGCTGCCCCTCCATCTCCAGGGGAGCCAGTGGCTCCTCCAGAGTCTTCAGCGGCTCCTCTGCGTTGCTGGGGTGATCCAAATCCTCTGAAGAGACCCAGCCTGGGGGTCGGCGGTGGCACAGCCACTGCTCGCAGCGCGGGCAGCGTTCTGATCCAGTGGGATCAGCGCAGGAGGCAGCTGCACACCGCGGAGCTCTGCAGCGGGATGTCTTTAGCGCTGCCGTGTGCTCTGGGCTGCGGGTTCAGCCCCCCGGCAGAGCCTGCCTGGCCTCGCTGCTGGCTGGGGCCACCGCGCAGAACCGAGGGAGCCTCAGGACGCTCATCCCCTCAGGAGTGCTGGACAAAAGCCTCGGCCGCGTGCTCCGCCACAGCGCTCCGCGGTCGGGTGTGTTTTCTCCGCCTGTAGAGCAACTTGATTTGCTGCATTAGTAAAAATAGACGGGCTAATGAATTCAGCTGATGCAACCCCGGGCGCGCGTGCACGCGGCGGCTCCGGCTGTGCGTGTGTGAGCGTGAGCGAGAGAGCCACGGCTGGGCCGGGCCCCGGGGGATGCGAGTGCCTCTGCACCCCCGGCTGTGCGAGCGGCTGTGCGATGGCTGCACTGGGACCGCCTCGCAGCACCTCCGGGTCCTGGCAGGGACATAGCAAGGCTCCGAGGCGGGCTGGGGGGCTGCAGCGGGGGCTGCGGGGCCGCGGTGGGGTGACAGCAGGGTCTCACGGGGAGTTTGTGGGGCAATAAAGGATTCTCTCTGGGATCTGGTGGGGCGGTAGCAGATCTGCACAGGAGCCTGCTGGCTTATAGCAGGATCTCTAACAAGGATCTGTTGGAGCAATGCTGGATCTTCGCAGTGCCCTGGCCGGGTGATGGAGGTTCTCTTACAAGGACCTGGTGCGACAGGGATGGATCCTCCCAGGGCCCGGCGCGGCAGTGCCGGATGATCGCAGGGACGCGAGCGCGGTCTCCTTACGGGTGCCGCTGGCCGCGGTGCTGACCGGAGCCGCTGGCCTCGGTGCTGACCGGAGCCGCTGGCCGCGGTGCTGACCGGAGCCGCTGGCCGCGGTGCTGACAGGAGCCGCTGGCCGCCGTGCTGACAGGAGCCGCTGGCCGCGGTGCTGGCCCCAGCAGGGCCAGGGTCCAGTGGGCTCCCGTGGCCTCCGGTTGGGCTGACACGGAGCCCTCGGTAGGCTCCAAGCCCGGCTGTCAAGGAGCTCACCCCCGATCCCTGCTGCAGCAGGATGCCTGTTTGATCCAGGAGCCAGGGGTCTCCCAGCCAATGCCACGCAGGGAGGCACTAACAGGGTGACTGATGGCCCTGCCCGTCTCTTAAGGCCTTCACCCCTCTTCACTACCACGTGGAGATAGTAAACTCTCCAACAGGTTGGACAAGCTCTGTCTTCCTGTCAGTTTCCATCCTGTCCGTCCCAGCATCCTCGTGGTCTGTGCAGTGTTTTGGTGACAGGCTCTTAGACCCCGGCTTTCTTCTCTCCCTGCGTCAAATCCGCCCCCCACCGCTGCATCATCACTTACCGTGGGTGACAAACCCCTCCTGAACGGAGTGACTTCTGTGGCAGTGACGTACCCTGTGAAATGTGCACCCCGGAGTGGATTCGAGAGACTGAAGGACTTCTCCCTTTGCTTTTGCCAGGTTTTCTCCCACTGGGCTGGGAGCTGCCACTCCACTGCTGGGAGAAGCTTCCTCATGAGAGAGCAAAGGGGGGCTGTGGCAGAGGGGGGTTGCAAATCTGGGCCCTTCCTGTGGATCCCAGATCAAGGATGTAGTAGGATCAGGTACCGAGTGCTCTTGATGATGATGGTGTGCTTGGCCCAATCATGCAATCTGCAAACAGTGAGACAACAGGGAGAAGGGAAAAGGACAAACCTCTGCTCTCCTGCTGCTTTGGAGTGGCCGAAAAGCATACGGAGGTGTTCATGGAGCTGATGGAATGTCGGGGAGGGTGTGTGCTGACACCTCCAAGGCAAGCTTTGGGTGTGCCTGTCCATCCGCTGTCTCTGGGTCGGGAGGGCCTGGGGAGGTGCAGGGCGTGCTCTGGGTGTCCCCACACTCAGCAGCTGTGACCCCCAGGGGCTGTGGGAGTTGCACTTTGGACATCGGAGCAAAGTGGCCTCAAGTCCTGGGCTGCAGTAGCTGTGGGGCTGCCTGGCTGCAGGCTGGGGCTTTCCTGTGGCACAGGAGGGCAGATGCCAGCACAGCCCCTTGGTGCCAGAGACGGCGGCTATTGGACCCACTCCCCTCCCCAGCCCGTGCCCCCAGCCCACCTTCTCCACACTGGATCTTTCCCCAAGCACAGTTCCGCACCTGGGGGTGGTAGGTACACCCAAATTCTTGCCTGTTCATTTCCCCAGAGAGAAATGCCTGCCTGGCTTCCCCCCGCTGCTGTCCGGATTCTCCTGTGCCCAGAGGCTCGAATCTCTGTTCTGTTTGAAGTGGCTTCCCAGCTCACTCCAGGTTCGGGATTTCTGTGCTCTGGACAGGCAGCCTGAGCGCCCTGGACGGGGGGACCTGGCTCAGCTTTCCAAGGCAGGAGTGGGAAAGCTGCTGAACCCCCCGAGCTCGGCCTCGAGGACCAGCCGAGCTCTGAGCTGGTTGGATCCGGAGCCAAAATCTCCTGCTGGCTGCATATGAGTCCGGTGACATGTCAGCATCTGTCTCCTCCTGTGACTGTCCCCTTGGGCTCTGAGGCCCGGGGCTACCCCTCTGTCACCACCTGCCCTCTCCCCTGGGGACAACCAGCGTGCCCAGCGGCTCTGGCCGCGGGCTCGGTGCCGCAGCGCCAGCCTCTCCGTGCCACCTGGTAATTATGTGTTTGGGTTGGTGCTCTGTGGCTGTGTGAGACACCGCGGTGCACGTTCTGTTTGCTTCCCTAATTGCTGCCAAGCACCGAGCCGCTGGTTTCAAGTTTCTCTCTTCTCTCCCCTCCCCTTCTCCTGCTTTCAAGCGAGTTTAACACACGTCCAAGCATCGGCGGCCCAGCTCCGCTGTCGGGCAGCGGGAGCGGAGGCAGCAGCGGCTGCATCCAAGCCGGGAGCGGCGCCAGACTGTCTGCACAGGGCTGGGTTCGTCCCCGGAGGCTGGATCTCTCCGGGACGCTGCCACCGAGCCGGGCTGTCTGCTGGCACCTCCGCTCGCACCAAGCAGAGGCTGCGGCAGCTCCCCCCAGCCCCGTCCCACGGCCCCGCCGTGCTGAGAACGGCGCCCTCGGGAGATGCCATGTGCCGTGCATCCCGTGGGTTTTCCAGATGTGCCACCTGCACATGACTGCGCTTCTGAGCTCTTTTTTGGGGTGGCTGCTCCCTCCCTGGCTGCTCCAGGAAAGCTGGATGAGGCCAGTGAGGCTGTGAGGGTGAAAGGGATGGGCTGGGGGCAGCAGGGGATCTACACTGCATCCCGCTTCCAGGCTGCATGGAGCTTGGCCATGAGCAGGATGCTCTTCCCCTGGTGCTGCTCCATCAGGGCTTGACTTTCTCCATCCCAAACCAAGCAGCTATAATAATTCCCTTGCTTTAATTTTGGAGGAGCTGGCAGGTAAGAAGGCCCTGAGTTCCTGTCACTGATGGATGGATGGATGGATGGATGGATGGATGGATGGATGGATGGATGGATGTCCCAACCACCCCTTGGAGCTTCAGGGAGAGGTCCTTGTCCCCTGCTCCATGCACTGGAAGCTGCATTCCCATGCTTCAGCTCCTTGTCCTCTCCCCAGGAGTTGGCAGGTTCAACTTTTTGGCAGGGTTTGGCGTGGCACTGGCACACAGGCTGCGGGCAGGGCAGGCAGCAGCCGGGCAGGGCCCTGTGCCAGGCCCAGGCTGGGCAGGGGGAGGGGGCTGAGCCCCCATCAATAATTCACCTCCATATTTATAGAGGGAAATGCGTTGAATAATGGATGGCGGGTGCGGCGGGGCCGTTGGGGAGCCGGCCTTGCTGCCACTGCAATATTTGTTGGCCCGGTTTGCCGGGTGCTGCCTCGAGGCTCCACGAGGATCGGCGGCGCTGCGGCTGGCACGGGCTCGCTGAGTGCTTGGCTGGCATGGTGGGCATAGGCAGCTCTGCTCCTCTGCCTTTGCCTGCTCCCCTCCACAAAAATGCACTGAGGCTGGAAGGGCTGGAACCCCTCTGCTCTGCAGCCAGGCTGGGAGAGCTGGGGGTGTTCACCTGGAGAAGAGAAGGCTCCAGGGACACCTCAGAGCACCTTCCAGGGCCTAAAGGGGCTCCAGGAGAGCTGGAAAAGCACTTGGGACAAGGGATAGAGGGTCAGGACACAGGGAATGGCTTCCCACTGCCAGAGGGCAGGGTTAGATGGGATATTGGGAAGGAATTGTTCCCTGGGAGGGTGGGGAGGCCCTGGCCTGGCCCAGGGTGCCCAGAGCATCTGTGGCTGCCCTGTGGATCCCAGGAAGTGTCCAGGGCCAGTCTGGAGTAGCGTGGGCTAGTGGGAGGTGTCCCTGCCCATGGCATGGATGTGGAATGGGAAGGGCTTTGGAGGTCCCTTCCAACGCAAGCCAGTCTGTGGATCCTACTCCGTCTCACATTGGCCATGCTGGATTCTAGGCTCAGAGAGCGATGGGCATGCCCAGGTACAAGTCCCCATCCATCCCTCATCAAGGGGGACTTCAGGGCCATGAAGCTTCTGGGAGGACCCTGCCCTGTGTCCCCGCTATGTCCCCTCTGTGGCTGTGCCCAGCAGCCCCGCACCACCTGGTCCCATGTGCCACCCTGCTCAGGGACCCCCAGGATCTCCACCCTCACTGGTGCCATCACCTCCCCCAGCCATGGCCACCCTCCCTACCAGACCCACGGCCCCTCATCCCACATCCCTGTGTTACAGAGAGACCTGTGGAAGATGTCGAACCCGAGAAACGGCGACACCAAGCCCCCATGTTTGCCCCGCAATGGACTGGTGAAGATCCCCACGCAACCCAACGGCCTCGGCTCCGCCAGCATCACCAAAGGCACCCCTGCCGTGAAAAACCGCCTGTGCCAGCCTTCCTCCGTGCCTGCCATCCTCAGCCCGGCCTTAGCCCACCGCAGCGACCTGCCCATCCCCAGCCTGGCCTCCCCGCTCTCCTTGGCCACTCTGGCCAGCGTCTCCTCCCCTCCCGGCGCTTCCTTGGTGGGACTGAACGCCAGCGAAGGCTCGGAGCAGCCCTCTCCGGAGCGGCTGCCAGGCTCGCCCTCGGAAAGGCAGCTGGCGGTGGACGAGAAGATCCTCAACCGCTTGTTCTGGTACTTTTCGGCGTGCGAGAAGTGCGTGCTGGCACAGGTGTGCAAGGCATGGCGGCGGGTGCTCTACCAGCCCAAGTTCTGGGTGGGCTTGACGCCCGTCCTGCACACCAAAGAGCTCTACAACGTCCTGCCCGGTGGAGAGAAGGAGTTCGTCAGCCTGCAGGGCTTTGCCGTCCGCGGCTTCGACGGCTTCTGCCTCGTGGGTGTCTCCGACCTGGACATTTGTGAATTCATTGACAACTACCCCCTCTCCAAGAAGGGGGTCAAATCCATGAGCCTTAAGAGGTCGACCATCACAGATGCAGGGTTGGAGGTAGGTGACCCTGCTGAAGTGACCACGGTGGCTGAGATGTGCTGGTGGCGGGCCAATCCTGGTGGCCTTGGGCAGGCAGGTGGCGTGGCCATTCCACAGGTGCTGGCAGCACTGGGAGGCCCTGCCTGTGGTCTGGGCAGTGGGATGGGTGCAGCCTGTGCAGGGTCAGGAGGCTGCCAGGCCTTCATCCCTGTTGCTTGTGGGTGCTGCCAGGGAGACAGGGCCATGTGAGGCGGCCGTGCTGCTGGGCAGTGATGTGGCAGTGGGTGACAAGCAGGGCTCTGGGAACAGGACATTCCTGCTTGGCTGGCTGCTCCCCGAAAACGGGGTCACCCAAGCAAGGGGCTGAGGGTCAAATAGAGATGGGGCAATTCAGGGGCCTAGGCAAGGTCCCCACCGAGATCCTTGCCCTGTGCCGTGGCCAAGCACAGCACCAGCTGCTCCGTGGGCACGCCTCACCCGAGCAGCTCCTGTGCTGGGAGCGAGCATCAGTCCGACCCCTCCAGCAGCACCTGGGACAGTGCTGGGGCTGCACCCAGGGGTCCCTGCCTGTCCCCTCCCATTCCCAACTGATGCTGGCGTGTCCTAAGGCGGGTGCTGAACCCATGCCAGGGAGGGCCCAGGGAGAAGAGGAGAAGACTGGACCCAGGCAAGACCGGGAGCAATGGGAAGAGCCACAGGGGGCTCAGAGGGAGCCGGGGTGGGGGCGCAGGGACGCACAAGGGTGGGTGGCAGTGCCCAGCACGGCCTGACCCCCTGCCCCTCTGCAGGTGATGCTGGAGCAGATGCAGGGCGTGGTGCGGCTGGAGCTGTCGGGCTGCAACGACTTCACGGAGGCGGGGCTGTGGTCCAGCCTCAACGCCCGCATCACGGCGCTGAGCGTCAGCGACTGCATCAACGTGGCCGATGACGCCATCGCCGCCATCTCACAGCTCCTGCCCAACCTCACCGAGCTCAACCTGCAAGCCTACCACGTGACGGACACGGCGCTCGCCTACTTCACCGCCAAGCAGGGCTACACCACCCACACCCTGCGCCTCAACTCCTGCTGGGAGATCACCAACCACGGCGTGGTCAACATGGTCCACAGCCTGCCCAACCTGAGCGTCCTCAGCCTCTCGGGCTGCTCCAAGGTGACGGATGACGGTGTGGAGCTGGTGGCCGAGAACCTGCGGAAGCTGCGCAGCCTCGACCTGTCCTGGTGCCCCCGCATCACCGACATGGCCCTGGAGTACATCGCCTGCGACCTGCACAAGCTGGAGGAGCTGGTGCTCGACAGGTAAAGGGCCGTGCTGAGCCGTGCTGTGCCATGCCAAGCCATGCCATGCCATGTTGAGCCATGCCATGCCATGCTAAGCTATGCCAAGCCATGCCAAGTAATGCCATACCATGCTGAGCCACGCCATGCCATGCATGCCATGCCAGGTCAGGCCATGCCATGCCAGGTCAGGCCATGCTGAGCTGTGCTGTGCCACGTCATCCCATGACAAACCATGTAGTGCCAAGCCGTGCCATGCTGAGCCACGCTGGAAGCAGAGGGTGCAGCATGGGGGCCATGGTTTGGGGACACTCATGGGTGACCAGCTGGCCCTGACACCCCGTGTCCCGGCAGGTGCGTGCGGATCACCGACACCGGCCTCAGCTACCTGTCCACCATGTCATCCCTGCGGAGCCTCTACCTGCGCTGGTGCTGCCAGGTAGGTGTGGAACACATGGCTGTGCCCATCCTGGCTCGGCACGGCAGAGAGGGCATGGTGGCACCTCCCTGGGGATGGGCCCTGAGCTCAGGGTGGGCTCCCGGGGCTGCCTGAAGACCCCAAGACTCGGTGCCAGGAAGCTGAGAGCTCCTGTGAGCTCAGCAGGACTCAGCCCTGGCACCCTGACCCTGCGTGCTTGCCCCAGAACCAGTATCCCCAGACCCAGTACCCTGCTGCAGCACCAGGCTCCCTGCCCTGGCTCCCTGCTCCCTGTCGCACAACCCAGACCCAGTACCCCGGCCCTGCACCCAAAATCCTGCCCCAGCATCCTGCTGCAACATCCCACATCCTGCTCAGGCCCCCCACCCTAGCACCCAGCTCCCTGCACCCTGTCCCATCACAGTTCCCTGCCCCAGCATCCTGCACCCTGCTTCAGGTCCCCCACCCTGGCACCCAGTTCCCTACCTGAGCTCGGCAATGCTGAGCCCCAGTGCTGGGGTTGTCCCCTCTGTCTCCTCTCATCCCCATCCCATCTTCTTTTCCAGGTGCAGGATTTTGGCCTGAAGCACCTCCTGGGCATGAGCAGCCTGCGCCTCCTCTCGCTGGCTGGTGAGACCCTCACCCTGGCTACCAGGGGCCAGAGACCCCACGGGGCTGGGGAGGCACAGGGCATGGGGACAGAGAGAGCCCTGGGGACAGCCTGCATCACCCCAGGCCAGCAGGCACCTGCACCCAGCCCAGCTTGCGGGGAAAGATCCACAGCCGGCCTCTTGGGGTGCTGGGGTTTTTTGAGATGGTGGTGTTTTGGGAGCTACATTTTTGGGATTCAAGCTTTTTGAGGTGTTGGGTTTTGAGAAGCTGTTCTGGGAGGCACTCATTTTTGGGGTGTTTTGTTTTGTTGGGGGTTTTTCTATTTTTTTTTTAAATACTGGTGCTTTGAGATGCTGGGTTTTTAGGCTGACCTTGGGGTGCAGGTGTTTTGCATGTCGTTTTTTGGAGTGTTGGTGTTTTGGAGCACTATTCTTTAGTGTGCTGGTTTTCTGAGTTCTGGTGGGGGTTTTTTGTGTGCTAATTTTGATGGTCTTGGTATTTTGGGGAGCTGGTGTTTTGAGGTACCAGTTTTTGTGTGCATTTTTGAGTGCTGGGTTTTTTGGATGCTGATATTTTGGGTGATTTTTTTGGTTTTTTTGAGTGCTGGAATTTTTGGGGTACTTTTTTTTTAGGACACTGTTTTTTTGGGTTCTGCCTTTTGGGTGTGGTGAGTTTTGAAGTGCTGGGATTTTGAGGTCCCGATCCTTTGGTCCTGTTTGGGGGGATTTGAGTGTTTTGGGATGCTGGTGCCTTTGAGATGCTATTTTTTGGGATGCTATTTTTTGGGGGGCCGCTAGTGTTCTGGGCTGACAGCGCACCCTGTCTCCTTGCAGGCTGCCCCTTGCTGACCACCACGGGGCTGTCGGGGCTGGTGCAGCTGCAGGAGCTGGAGGAGCTGGAACTCACCAACTGCCCCGGGGCCACCCCGGAGCTCTTCAAGTACTTCTCCCAGCACCTCCCGTGCTGCATGGTGATCGAGTAGCGCCGGACCCGGCCGCCCGCTCCCGCGCCCGCCCCGGCCGCCATCGCCCACCCCATCTCCCTCCGGCTGCTGGGGGATTCGAGAGACGCCCCCGATTCCAACCGAGCCCGGACATCCCCCGCATGGACGCCCCCGAGGGACGCGGGGCTCCGGGGGGAGATGGGGGAAGGCGTCGCCCCCGGCCGGAGCCCCCCCGGCTGCCATGTAAATTCCCCCCACGCCGCCGCCGTCGCCCGTGCTCCTCCCGGTGTCCTGCCAATCCCTTCCGGACAGACGAAAGGACGTCGTGGAAGCCCAAATTGGGAAGGCGACGCTGTGTGACCCTCCCCGGCCGCATCCTGCTCCCCCCGCCCCGGTGCCCAGCGGGCACGCGGCCCCGTCACCCAGGATACTCCAGGGGACCAAAGGATGCTCCCAGGGATGGGCGAGAGGAGGATGCTTATTTTTGGGTGGCGGCGGAGGCTGGACGGGTCCCCTCACGCCCCCGGAGCGGGTCACCGAGCTCACACCCCCCCGCCCCCACCCCGTGCTGCGTGTCCCATCCAGCCCCCAGCCCTGCCTTTGGGGCACTTTCTCCCGGTGAATAGGATGTCCCTCTCCGCCCGCCCGCCGCCCTCGCATGCTCGCTTGCTTCAGTCTCGTGCTACGGCAGGTTTCGGGGTACCCGGGGGGACGGTGACAAGTGACAGCCCCCACTGAGCGCCTCCACGCGGCTTCGCCCCGGCCGGGTCCTGCCCCCGAAGCCGGGCTCTCCTGGCGAGGATCCCCCGTCGCCCTGGGGACCCCACTGCACCCCGTGAGGCTGTGGGGGTGATGCCGACTCCGAGGAGCGACTCATCCGTCTGGGATGGGACATCCCGGGGACCAGGGCCAGGTCTGAGCCACCGCGGCGACACCGGCAGCACAGAGAGACGACAGGAGGTGGCACCTAGGACACACTGCAGCCGCCACCGCTCTTCCAGCTGAAAAGCCATTCGCCCCGATGCCAGCGGCAAGCGGGGCACCGGGGGGGACCCCTGGGCTGAGCCGAGATGGGACCGAGCCGGCGCGGGGCTGGGGTGCCCACGGGGACCCAGCACGGGAGGGGCTCGGTGGCCGCCCCCGGGGCATTGCCCGCCGCCACACCAGCCGTGGGAGGAGTGTGGGCATGGATATGGACACGGGCACGGACATGGGATGGGCACGGACACGGACACGGACACGCTTTCGGTTTGTTTTGCCTTTGTACCGGCCGGGAAGGAACTGCTGCACCAACCGCTGCCTCCGCTCCCTCCTTTGTCCGAAACGCCCCTTTCTGACCCCAACTTGGCACAAAGGCCCTCGTGGCCCTGGAAGGGGGTTTGGGAGTCCCCGGGGCTGCAGGTGGCACTGCTGGGGTCCGGGGCACCCTGGCCGGGGCAGGGGGGGCTGCCTTCACCCCCCAGACCCAGCAGTGTCCCTGGACACGGGGGCCAGGCAGGACAGCGGCACATAGAGGGTCCCCCCACCCTTGCAGGTGACAGCAGCAGTTTTGAGGTGCCAGAGCCCTGCACAAGTCCCTGGTCCCAGGTTACACAGCACAGCCCCAGCACGGTCCCCATACCCTCCTCTTCACCCCTATATCCCTCCAGTGCACCTGCACACCCCCAATGCACCCCATATCCCCTTGGCACCCTCATTTCCCACCCTGCAGTCTGAGCCACAAAGCACCCACAGACCCCTGACCCCCATTTATCCCCCTGCTTCGCCATCCCTCATGCACCCACATCCCTCTGGCACCCGAACTCCCCTTGACCCCACATCTCCCCGCC
>WAAG01018962.1:32300-46734 GCA_013390105.1 Tichodroma muraria | reverse complement strand
GGGGGCTGAGGGGTTCTGGGGGGCTGTGGGTCAGGAGCAGGGGGATGTGGAGTATGAGAGGGCCCTGATGGGGGTGGGAGACTGGGATATGAGGGGCTGTGGGGTGGCCCCAGGAGTAGGGGGGGATCCTAAGGGTGCTCTGAGGGTTGGAAGGGGCCCTGAGGGGGTAGGAATATGAGGTATGAGGGATCTGTGGGACCTGGCAAGGGAAGGNACTCAGCCTGGCTCTGCAGGACACAGCCCGAGGGACCCTGTGATCCCTCCAGGAAGCCTGGAGTAGTTACTGCCCTGCTAGAGAAGGAGTGTCATCCCCTGGATTTTGCAGGCCTTGGGGTTCTGAGTGCCCCACAGAGGTGACTGTGGCTTCACTTCACCCCACCTCGTGCTGCGGATGCTGCTCGTTTCCACCACAGCGCTGGACTTGACCTATATTATCAGCAAGAGCGAGAAACATCTCAGGGTGTGGCCGAGGAGGGAAGAAGGAACTCAGAGAAAGTTTTCAGGAACTCCCTGAGAGGGACCCACAGAAGGCGGCAGGAGGAGAACCCGGAGTGGGGCTGTATCTCCCTCCCACAGGCAGCTCTGTGGCCTCTCACCTCCACAGCCCGTTGATGCAGCCAGAAAAAAGCCACCAGGGCCCGGCAGGAGCCACGGGAGCCCAACCTGTCCCTGCCCAGCTCTGGCTGAGGTGGAGCAGGGTGGCCGTGTGGGTGTGCAGGCAGCCTGGTGGAGAGGGGACAGCACCCCGAGGACAGCCATGGAGAAGATGGCCAGGGTCACCACTGCCCTGGGGGGCAATGCGCTGACTGGCCGCACCATGTTCTGCCACCTGGACGCCCCTGCCAACGCCATCAGCGTGTGCCGGGACGCCGCCCAGGTGGTGGTGGCCGGCCGCAACATCTTCAAGATCTACTCCATCGAGGAGGAGCAGTTTGTGGAGAAGCTGAACCTGCGCGTGGGCCGCAAACCCTCCCTGAACTTCAGCTGCGCCGACGTGGTGTGGCACCAGATGGATGAGAACCTGCTGGCCACTGCCGCCACCAACGGCGTGGTGGTCACCTGGAACCTGGGCAAGCCGTCCCGCAACAAGCAGGACCAGCTGTTCACGGAGCACAAGCGCACCGTCAACAAGGTGTGCTTCCACCCCACCGAGGTGTACATGCTGCTCAGCGGCTCCCAGGATGGCTACATGAAGTGCTTCGACCTGCGCAAGAAGGACTCTGTCAGCACCTTCTCTGGTACAAATGTGGCTGTTCTTGTCCCATTTCCCTGTGGAGAAGCAGAGTTTAGGAGCTTTGTCCTTTCCTTGCTTGTCCCCTCATGCTGAGGAGAGGCAGGGGTTGGGGGCTTTGTCTTTTCCTTGCTTGTCCCCTCACCCTTAGAAGAGGCGAGGGTTGGGGGTTTTGCCCTTCCCCTTTCCCAGGAGGAGGGTTTGCTCAGAGTGTGATGCCCAGAGCAGGGAAAGAAGGAGCTGAGAGGCATTTTGGTGCCTTTTTTTTGCCTCTCAGTAGTAGCTGGGTCTGTGTGGGAGATGGAAGACCGTCACAGCACTCCTCGCTACTCCTCTCTGTGCCAGGGACCCCACGGCTCTTCCAGTGGGATTTTTAGCTTTGCTGGAGCTTTCAACTTGTGTCCCCTCCCAGGCCAGTCGGAGAGCGTGCGTGACGTCCAGTTCAGCATCCGGGACTATTTCACCTTCGCCGCCACCTTCGAGAACGGGAACGTGCAGCTGTGGGACATCCGCCGGCCCGACCGCTACGAGAGGATGTTCACGGCCCACAACGGGCCCGTCTTCTGCTGTGACTGGCACCCAGAGGACAGGTGAGTGTGGGGCCAGGCCCTCCCAGCCTTGCAGGACAAGGGAGACCCTAAAAACAGGGTTGGGATTTCGTGGGGGAAAGCCTGGTCTGTGATACCCTGTTCCCTCGTGTCAGGGGCCGGGATGTTGCTGGAAGATAGGAGCAATTGTTGCTTTGAGCATTTGGGGTGGTGTAAGAGTGTTCGGGGTTTGTTCTTTGATCAATTAGGGGGTTTTGAGGCACTGGGTGTCTTATGGTTGGGTATAGCAGTGTCACAGCAGCCTCTTGCTCCAGTGCTCATCTTGAGGAAGGCACTGCTTGGCTGCTCTGGGATGCAGCTGTCTTGTGTTCAGTGGTGTTCACCTCCTGGAGGTTGCTGGGAAGGATCTGGAAGCAGCTGTTACAGTGTGCAGGTCCCTCCTCACTCCCTGCTGGGCAGTGCTGCCACTGCTCGTGATCTTAGAGAGGTGCTGAAATACATTCAAAACAGCCTTTTCCCTCTCTGCTGTGCCTGACCAGTGGAAAGCAGAGCCAGAGGGAACTGGTCTGACTGGGATGTGGCTCTGGAGGCACAAGGCCATGACTGGGGGTGGGAAGGAGGGTGCTGCCTGCCCTGGTTGTTGCAGCGCAGAGCTGTCAGGGCAGCTCACGGGAGGATGGGGTTGCAGCCCAGCTGCCTTCCTGCGGCGTGGACGCGGTCACACCCGTGCTGTGTGGGAACAAACACAGGGAACAGAGGGAAGAGAGAGGTGAGCACTGATCCGTCCTCATCCCAGGGGCTGGCTTGCCACGGGCGGCCGCGACAAGATGGTGAAGGTGTGGGACATGAACACGACACGGGCCAAGGAGATCTACTGCGTGCAGACCATCGCCTCGGTGGCACGGGTGAAGTGGCGCCCCGAGTGCAAGCACCACATCGCCACCTGCTCCATGATGGTGGACCACAACATCTACGTGTGGGACGTGCGCCGCCCCTTCATCCCCTCCGCCATGTTCGAGGAGCACAAGGACGTCACCACGGGCATCGTGTGGCGGCACCTCCACGACCCCTATTTCCTCCTCTCAGGCTCCAAGGACAGCACCCTTTACCAGCACATCTTTAAGGACGCCAGCCAGCCCATCGACCGGGCCAACCCCGAGGGGCTGTGCTACAGCCTCTACGGAGACCTGGCCTTCGCCGCCAAGGAGAGCCTCATCTCCTCCGACTCCAACCGCAAGCCCTACATCGGGGACCGGCGCCACCCCATCTTCTTCAAGCGCAAGCTGGACCCCACGGAGCAGTTCGAGTACATCTCGTCCTCCAGCGCCCTGAGCGTGTTCGAGACGGACGTGGAGAGCGGCAGCATGGACTGGTTCGTGCACACGGCCAAGCAGTACGCGCTGGCCGGCCGGCCGCTGGCCGAGCTCTGCGACCACAACGCCAAGGTGGCCAAGGGGCTGGACCGCAACCAGGTGAGCTGCGGGGCGGCCGGTGCTGCGGGGGGGTGGTGGCCAGGACAGGTCTGACGGGGACTGTGTTCCACGCAGGTGGCTCAGACGTGGACGATGCTGAGGATTATCTACTCCAGCCTCGGCGCCGTGTCGTCCACGAACCTCAACCACAGCATGGGGAAAGGCGGCGCTGCCCTCCCACTCATGAACAGGTACGGGGGGTGGGAGCTGCAGGGAGTGATGAGATGAGTGGGATAACTCCATGAGGGGGTGTCCTGGTTTAGGGCAAATTTGGGATGAAACCTCCAAATGGGGTCTCTCTAGAAAACAAATTCAAACAGCCCCTCCTCCCAACTGGTTCGGAAAAAAAAAATTTCCTTGGAGAAAAGTGGAAAAACTTGTTTATTTAACAGGCAAAACACTCCTCAGCACAACAAATGTACAATACTAAACAACAGAACCTCTTGCTGCTCCAAATAGATGATGAATTTAGAAAAGTCTCCCCCGTGGGTTGCAGCTGGGCTCACTCAGTCTGTGTCAGTCCCTGCGGCCCTGGGAAATGCCGGGGCCAGGCCAGGCCCGGTGGGCCACAGGTGTGAGCTCCTGGTGCTCTTCTGAGTTTTCAGTCCAGAGCGGGTTTGAATAGTTCCAGGGAAAAAGGAAAAAAAAAACACAGTCCAGAAAACTTCTCTGCTTCAGCTGGCCAAAAACTAACAAAAAAGCAAAGGAGAGCTCTCTCCCACCGTCTGCACTGCAGACAGCACAGGCCGTGTGTGAAGGAAAGCTGAAAACTCTCATCTTTATGTTTTGAAAACAACTACCTCAGACATTCCACCGCTTCTCCTACTCCCCCCTTCACTCTCAGATCTAGTTTTAAAGGTGCAAAACTTATTTCTGAGCTAAACAGATGAATGGGGATACACTTCAGCATCATCCCAGGACAGAGGAGCAGTGGAAACAGCTTCTTAGCTGGGGTGGGGTGATGGAATCACATCATGGAATACCAGAATGGTTTGGGTTGGAAGGGACCTTAAAGCTCATCTGGTTCCAACACCCTGCCATGGTGGGTGGGACACCTTCCACCATCCCAGGTTGCTCCAAGCCCCATCCAGCCTGGCCTTGGACACTTCCAGGGATCCAGGGGCAGCCACAGCTGCTCTGGGCACCCTGTGCCAGGGCCTCACCACCCTCACAGTGAAAAATTTCTACCTAATAACTAGTGCACCCCTAATAACTAACCTGCCCCAGACACAGGGAGCAAGCAGGGACAGCTCTCCCTCCGCCTCAGGCTGCGCTGGTCTGCGTGTCGGCATTGTTTGAACGCAGCCATTTCCCATTGGTGTGGGAAGTGAGTGCCCAACCTGGCCTCGTGCTGGGCAGCCTCACACACTGCTCCCTTCCCTTCTTCAACCAAAGTCTGGTCTGTGGTGGGGCATGGGGCTGGGACCAGGTGTTTTTTTTTAATTTTACTGAATTCATGAATCACAGAATCTCTAATGTTGGAAAAGTCCTCTGAGATCATTCCCCCAGCAACACTGCCGAGGCCTCCACTAAACCACGTCCCTGAGCATGACATCTACATGATGTGGTGAACATCTCCAGGGGTGGAGACTCCACCACTGCCCTGGGAAGCTGTGCCAGTGCCTGACCACCCTTTCCATGAAGAAATTTTCACAAGATCCAATCTAAACCTTCTCTGGCACAATTTGAGGCCATTTCCCCTTCTCCTGTCCCTTGCTCCCTGGGAGCAGAGCCCAACTCCCCTAGTGTCCCCTTCCTGTCAAGGAGTTGTGGAGTTAAGAAGATCCCCCCTGAGCTTCCTTTTCTCCAGGCTGAGCCCCTTTCCCAGTTCCCTCAGCTGCTCCTGGTGCTCCAGCCCCTTCCCCAGCTCTGTTCCCTTCTATGGACATGCTGTAGTCCCCCCAATGTCTTTCCTGTCATGAGGGCCCCAAAAGTGACCCCTGGATCTGAGATGAAGCCTCAGCAGTGCCCTCAGCAGGCAGTGATGGTGAGCAAGGGCTGGGAATGGAGAATGTGTCTCACGGCTGGAGCTGGAACTGCTGGTGTGCAGAGGTTTTCTTCTGGAGCCTTTCCAAGGGAGAGCACAGCCCAGCTCTGCCAGCAGCTCGCTGGCGTGGAGAGCCCGTTGTGGGCTGATGAAGCAGGAAAACTTGTTTTTCCTCTTCTCAGTGACATAAATGTGAGGGGTGAGGACTCCAGATGAGCTGTCAGACCTCACAGGGCCGGGTCCCTACAGTGAGTGACAGATCCTCAAATAACACCAAAGGAAACAAGCACTGTCCTTGACCAAGCTCTGCCTCCAGCTGGGTGGCTGTGCTGCTGTCTGAGACACAGCAGCAAGCAGCCTGGGGAGCTGGGCTCTGCTCCAACCCCATCCCTTCCCTCTTCCATCTCGGTGAAGGCCAAGTGTGGTGATGCATAACAAACAGCCAGGCACTTTGGAGCGAGGCACCTCCCGTTCACCTGCCTCTGAGGGGAAGGAGGTGGAGCCAAGAGCCTGCTCAGCGCTGGAATTCTTCAGGGAGGCCTTTGCAGTGCATGTGCAGTGCCACCAGGCTTGGAGGAAGGGCTGTTGATCACAGTCACAATGTGTCTTTATTTTTAAGTCACGCAGTGGGGACTGGTGACTTCTGCCCACAAAGGAGTATCACCGTATCTCATATTTCACCATTCAAATTGCAACTGGACACCTGTATCCAGGCTGTTTGCTGGCTGAAATGGAAACTTTATACTCCTCTGACTGTTAAATTTGACTTTTTTTCCCAGCTTTAACCTGAAAGATATCCCTGCTGGCCTGGGCAGCGAGTCCAGGCTGGACCGCAGCAAAGGAGAAAGCCGCACAGAAAACATCCTCATGGATTCCTCCTCCACCCTGATCAACAACGAGGGTAACGTTCCTGGGTGGGCGCAGTCCCAGTCCCACAGCTCTTCCCTCCTCAGCCATAGACAGGGGGTAAACAGGGGCATTTATCCTGTCAGTTGTGGTGGCTGGACCTGCTGCACCCCCAGGGTGAAGGACACCGAGCCCCAGAGCGCCGCAAAAGGACAGTTTTTCCCCAAGACCTGGGGTGGCAGTGACAGTGGTGGGGAACTGAGCTGTGTGGCTCGGGCACAGCCTGGCACGCCAGGGCAGGACTGTGGGAGGTGGATCCAGTGGTGTGATGAGCTGATTTCTCTTTTCCTGGGCACGCAGACAACGAGGAGACGGAGGGCAGCGACGTCCCTGCGGATTATCTGCTGGGAGATGTGGAGGCAGATGAGGATGACCTGTACATGATGGACCACGAGAACCCACACGGTGAGCGCACAGGGGGAAGCGCTGTCTGTCCCTGCTGGATTTTCTCCTGCTCACGCCTGCTCTTCTCCCCGCAGCCGAAGAGCAGGAATACAGCCTTCCCCAGGAAGCCTTCCCCCTGCGCCACGAAATCGTGGACAACCCATCGGCCTTGGACCACCTGCAGGACAAGGCCGACTCCCCTCATGTCAGCGGCAACGAGGCCGAGACGGTGTCGCTGACCCCCGTGGAGTCCTTCTCGCTGATCTCCATCTCCCACTCGCTCTACGAGAACCGCCTGCCCTCCGACTTCTTCAACCCCATCGTGCGGGACACGCTGCTCTTCTACGCCGAGCAGGGCGACGTGCAGACGGCCGTGTCCGTGCTCATCGTGCTGGGAGAGCGCATCCGCAAGGAGATCGATGAGCAGACGCAGGTAGAACCCATAGGGGGCAGGGCCGTGCCTTGCTGGGACCCACAGGGGGTGCATCCCAGCGGGATGGGATCCTGCCTGGGACTGGGGCACGTCCCTTCTCCAGCTCCTGGCAGGCCAGCTCTAAGCCAGGGTGAGCAGCTCCAGGGTTCCGGTACCTGCCCTACCACCAGTCCTGGCAGGGAGTTGAGGTGGGCTCTGCAGGGCCAGGACGGGGAGGTGAGCTTGCCCTGTTGATATGGGGAAGGATGCTGTTCCCCAGCGTTGCAAAGCCATTCTCCCACTGCAGGCATCAGAGAAACAGAATCCTTTGGGTTGGAAAAGCCCTCTAAGATCATGGAGTCCAGCCATTCCCCTGGCACAGCCAAGGCCACATGGCTGTGAATGAACCATGAACCATGTCCCCAGGTGCCACATCCACACGGCTTTTAGATCCCCCCAAGAGATGGTGACTCCACCTCTGCAATGGGCGGCTTGTGCCAATGCTTGACTACCCTTCCCATTAAGAAATTCTTCCTAATATCCAAACTAAACCTCCTCTGGCACAGCTTGAGGCCATTTCCTCTTGTCTTGTCCCTGTTCCCTGGGAGCAGAGCCTGACCCCCACCTGGTTCCACTCTCCTGTCAGGGACTTGCAGAGTGAGAAGGCCCTCCCGAGCCTCCTTTTCTCCAGGCTGAGCCCCCCAGGGGAATCTTGCCTTTGGGATGCAGGGCTGGGGTCCTGAGGAGGTTTCAGGGTGGATGTGGAGGCTCAGCTGTCTGTGGCTGTCCCCAGGAGCACTGGTACACATCCTACATTGACCTGCTGCAGCGCTTCCAGCTCTGGAACATCTCCAACGAGGTGATCAAGCTGAGCACGTGCCGTGCCATCAACTGCCTCAATCAGGCTTCCACCACCCTGCACGTCAACTGCAGCAACTGCAAGCGGCCCATGAGCAACAGGGGCTGGATCTGCGACAGGTGAGGGGGCCCAGAGGGGCTTATGGGGACAGGGGGATGGGGTGGGTGCGCCTGTTCCCTCTTGTTGCCCCGCCGAGGGCTCTCCCTGCCCGCACCCACCCGAATCTCCCCGTGCAGGTGTCGGCAGTGTGCCAGCATGTGTGCCGTGTGTCACCACGTGGTGAAGGGGCTCTTCGTCTGGTGCCAGGGCTGCAGCCACGGCGGCCACCTGCAGCACATCATGAAGTGGCTGGAGACCAGCTCCCACTGCCCCGCGGGCTGCGGCCACCTCTGCGAGTACACCTGAGCCCCGCGCCCGCGGGGGAGTTGGCAGCGGGGTGGGGCAAGGGGTGAGCAGGGCAGGCAGGGTGCCCTGCCCGATACCCCTGGCACCTCCCTCCCTGTATTTATTTGTGTAAATAAGGGCTGGGGGTGCACTCCCTGCCCGGCCGTTTTTTACTGGATTAAAACAAACCAGCAGTTGAATCGAGCCATGACTCCCATCTTTGCTTCGCATGGATGCAGCGACCCCCGGCATGGGCCCCGGACCCGGCCTTGCGGTGTCCCCGTGTTCTTGTCCCCTTGTGCAGGGGGGCCGCTTTCCTCTGCCTCTTTTAGTGTTTGCCCTTACCGGGACCCGTAGCGGCGCGCCCAGCCAATGACCACGCGCACCGTGTGTTCGCGGTGCATGCTGGGAATCGTAGTGCCCGCTGTCTCCGGCGCCGGTCCCGATGGCGGCGGCGGCGCGGCTGCTGCCGGTGCTGCTGCTGCCGCTGGGCTGGGTCCGGCCCGGCGCCTGCACCGGCCCTCCGGGCGGCGGCTGGTAAGGGCGGGAGCTGCCTTAGGACCGGTCCGTGTGCAGGTCCTGGTGCCGGTGCCGAGCGGAGTCTCCCGTTGCAGGCTGGCGGGCACGGTGCCGGAGGAACCTCGCTGCACCGTGGAGCAAGCCGATGCTTCCCTCACCTACTCCCTCTTCCTGCAGCGGTACGGGGGACCCGGCACGGTCCCGGCGACCGCGGAACCGAGACGGGGCCGGGGGACAGTTCTGGTGCACCGGGCGGGCTAACGGGGAGGGGCAGATCCTGGGGTCCCGGGGGAGAACCTGGCGTGAGGTGGTCGGGACCCATCCCGGTGCCCCGAGGGTGGTTTGGAGCCAGTCACGATGCCCCGGGGTGGGTCGGGGCTGGTCCCGGTGTCCCGGGATGGGTCAGTGCTGGTCCCCGTGCTCCGCCCGCGCGCGACCCCGCTGGATGCTGCCCCCAGGTTCGCCTTCTCCCGGCCGGTGATCCTCAGTGGGGTCACGGACAATTCGGTGAGTGCCGGGAGGGGACAGAGGGTTCCGGGTGGGACACAGCTCCCGGTGCCCCGGGAGCGGCGGCAGCATCCCGGCTCCCTGCTCTCCATCCCCCAGGCGTTCCGAGCCCTCTGCACCCGAGAGAAGCTGCTGGCGGCCTTCGGGCCCTTCCCGGTGCGGCTCAGCACGGCCAACACCTACTCGTACCGCAAAGGTGAGCGCGGGGGCCGTGCCCGGCCGCGGGGGTGCCGGTTCCCCCGCTCATCCCTCCCGTTCTCCCGCTCATCCCTCCCGTTCCCGCAGTGGATGTGCCGTTCCAGGAGTACGTGGAGCACCTGCTGAAGCCGCAGGACCCGGCCCGGCTGGGCAGCGGTGCGTAGCGCTGTCCCGTCCCCCGCAGCCCCGTCCCCTCGCCGGGCTCATCTCCCATGTCCCCCCCCCAGACACCCTCTACTTCTTCGGGGACAACAACTTCACCGAGTGGGGCCCCCTCTTCCAGCACTACGTGCCCCCTCCCTTCCGCATCCCGGGCACCAGCCCCGCCTACAGCTTTGGGATCGCAGGTGGGTGTGGGATGGGAACCCGCGGGATGGGATCGGGCCGGGGCTGGGGGCTCTCCCCAGCACCAACCCCCGCTCCCACCGCAGGCTCAGGCTCTGGCGTTCCCTTCCACTGGCACGGCCCTGGTTTCTCCGAGGTGATTTTCGGCAGGAAGGTGAGAACTGAGCCCTAAGGGAAGGATTTGGGGAGGGGGGAGAGAAACAAGTCCCTAACAGGTGTCCCTGACCACGGGGAAGCCCCGCTGGGGCTGAGCCCGAGGAGCTGGAGGGGAATTGGGAGGGGATGTGTCCCCGGTGTTTTCCAGCGCTGGTTTCTGTACCCGCCGGATAAAACCCCGCACTTCCACCCCAACGAGACGACGCTGGCCTGGCTTCAGCACACGTATCCCACCCTGCCAGCGGGCCAGCGCCCGCTGGAGTGCACCCTGCGCCCCGGGCAGGTGAGTCCAGGGGCTGCAGGGGACCCCAGGCCTCCCAGCCAGAGCCATGGGACCCCACTGGTGTTCCCTGCAGGTCCTGTACTTCCCTGACCGCTGGTGGCACGCCACACTCAACCTGGACACCAGCGTCTTCATCTCCACCTTCCTGGGCTAGGACGGGCAGGGCCAAGGACTCGTCACCACCATCCCAGCCAGGGCAGGAGCTCCAGCTCCTGCCACCCTCAGGGAAAGGCAACTGGTGTTGGGACCAAGTGTCTGAGAAAGTTCTGGTTTCTACTGGTTTTTACCCTCCCCCTTGGATTAAAGTTGTTCTACTGAAGCACACTGTATGTTGCTACATCCCTGGAGCAAACCTGGTCCCCATGGGATGGCATTAATTCCCAAGCCAGGATATCCCTAGAAACGGCTGCCGTGAACCACTCCAGATCTTTTTCCACGTTTATTGCTGAATTTTTTTTTATTCTTTATATATATATATATTTATTTTTTTTAACGGACATTGGCAGACTTCCAGAGGGCACTCAAAAGCCAGGCAGGCCGTCGGCCAACCGAAACGCTGGAATCTCAGTTGGATGCAAATCTGTCGGTTATTTGTTGTGGGGGTTTTTAAGGGATTTCATTAAAAGGAACAAGAACTTTAACCCAGGTGGTTGTTCTTAGGGAACCACAGTCCCAGTGGGGAAGGGGAGGTGGGATCAGCCCCTTCCAACCCTGGGGCAGTTGTTTCCCAGGAAAAGCCAGAGGATGCGTCAGCATCCTGGCAAGTGACTGTTTACTGGGAAGAGGACCCAACCCTGGCCAAGCAGGAGGTGGAAGGAGGAGGAAACAACTCTAAACACAGGGAAGGATGGGGCTCCAGGTGCTCATCCTGGCCAGCTCCCTGTGGCAATCCCTGGAGCGGGACGTGCTCTTTGGGGACTGTGGCTGCCCTGGCTGAGGGGGTGATGGACATGGTGGTGAGGCCACTGCCGAGGAGCCAGCATTCCAACCCCCAGGCAGGTCTTGGAGCCGGAGAGGGGAGCCAGGGAGCCGTGGTGCCCACCCAGCCACTGTGGCTCCTCGGGGAGGGGATGTGGTGACGTGCCCTCGCCCAGCGCCAGGCCCGGGCCGGCTGGGGTGGAGGGGGAACAGCCGGAGAGCGAGTAAGGCATGGTGCCAGCCCGGGGAGAGCCAGCTGTGCCAGGGCACCCGGGCGGGCCAGCGCTGCCCCCGGCCCCTCAGTAATCCTCCACCCAGCCGTTCTCCGAGATGAACGCGTCTATCACCTCCTTCATGGCGAGGTTGGGGATCAGCTGGTCCTGGGTCAGGGGACTCCGCGTCACCGGGTCGAAGTGACCCACGCGCTGCAGGGGAGGAGGCGCAGGGGAACCGGTTACTCCACGTGCCGGGGCTCGGCCCCGAGGCGCAGGTGGCTGTGAGGCCAGCGCCGCGTGGCATCTGCCCCAGCAACCGGGCACCTGCCCGTGGGAAGAGGGAGAGCCCCTCGGAGGTGCCTCCCAGCAGGATGAGGGCAGGTCAAGGAGCAAGACCCCTGCCAAGAGCCGCCTCCGCTTGGGGCAGGGCCCGGCAGCACCTGCTCCACAGGGTGCTGCCCGGGCAGGTAACTGGGACCAAACCCAAGGAGCCTGCGGAGCCCTGAGCTGAGCAAAAAGATGCCTTCCCACCCAGGCAAGGTCCTGGGAAAGCCCTGTGCCCCTGGCCTGGCAGTACCTGGAGATGCTCCTCAATGTCCTTCCTGTCGTAGGTGATCCCGCTGGGCGTGATGCAGGGCTCTCTCATCAGCTCAAAACTGATCTTCCCACACAGGTAGTCAGGGATGTCCCGCTTCTGGCTCGAGAGGGGCACAGCTGGGTCAGCAAAGTGGGCTGGGAGGTGGTGCTGGCTTAGAAGGGGGAGCAGGGTACACGGCAGGTTTACAGGAGCACAGGCTGTGCCACACTCACCTTCCTCTTCTCATCCACTTGGGAGAAGAGCTCGTCCATGTCTGCCAGGTATTTGTCCTGAAAGAGAAGCCCTTGAGGACAAGGGGTCCCTGGTGTGCAGGGGCTACAGGTCCCAAGGGGGAGCCCCAAAGCCTCCCACCCATGGGTGTTGTGGCAGGCCCTCAGTGGCCCCTCTGCCAGTGCAGCTCCTGGCTGAACCTGGCAGGACTGATCCAGCTTACAAATAACCTTCCTTTGTGGGCCTATTTTTATCTGGGATTAGTCCCCAGCACCCAGACCCACCCCAATGTGGCAAAGAGCCACTTGTGTTTCCTCAGGGAATAACAACAGGCACAGCAGGCGTCACCACTGCCAGGCTGGGACAAGAGGTGACAGAGCAGGGGAAGCTGTCATGGCGGGACACAACAGCCCTGCAGTGGTGGCTCGAGCTATAGAATGAAGGCTACTATGCTGTGTCTCAAGGTCTTCCAGCTTCCCTGGCTGCAGCAGAGCATGAGGATGGGATGAGGAAACCCCCAGCCCCCCACTCACGTGTTTGGCCTCGATGCTGGCCAGCTGAACACGGCCCCGGCTCTCGTCCGTGTTTTCCTCCTGCTGAGCCTTTCGGCACTCTGCCAGCTCCCTAGGACAGAGTGGGAGATCATGAGGATGGGGGAACATTATCGCTCTCTTCCCTGCTGCAGGGCTCTGCAGAGGCGCCTCACACAGAGCTGTGACAGCCTGGTGGCACTAAAAAAGCCTTTCCAGGTGCCCCGTTACCTCTCCTTCTCGGCCACGATCAGCTTGGTCAGGTGGGAGTGCAGCTCGTTCTCCTGGTTGATCCGCTTCTCCTCGATGCTGTTCCAGCGTTTCTTCTTGGCGATGCGCAGCGCACTGGGGATGTCGTCCCCGAAATTCAGCCGCTGTTCCTTGGCGAGGTTGTAGGCTGAGGAGAGAAAGGGCACCTCAGAACCAGCGGCGGCGTCCCTGTCGCCATCGCTGGCCCTCGCCCAGCAGACAGGAGCAGGGGACAGTGGCAGCGTGTCCGCTCACCTCTCTGCAGGTTGGCGATGGCCTCGTCGTAGTTTTCCATCTCCATCTGGCACTGGCCCAGGAAGAAGTGAGCCTTCACGGACTGCCCGTCCAGCTCCAGCGCCCGCTTGCAGTCGGCCAGCGCCTTGTCGTGCTGCTGCATCTTCAGGTAGCACAGGGCCCGGTTGGTGTAGTACACGGCCACCAAGGGGTTCCGGTTCTGCGGGGACAGGCCCATGTTGGTGGCGGCGGCAGGGCCAGGACGTGCTGGCGGCCGGGTGACAGCCGGGTGACAGCCGGGTGACTCGGTGAGCCAGCGGCGCAGCGCTGTCACCCTGGGCAGGGAGAGCCAGCAGTGCCAGCGGGGCGTGCACCCCGTGGGGAGGTGCTGAGATGGACTGGGGACAGGCTGGGGCTGGTCTCCATAGGGCAGCCCATGACCCTGCCCCCAGAGGGGACTGTCCCCCCGGCACCACGACTGCCCCAGGGTGGCTCTGCCCTACCCAGCACAGCCTAGGGACAGTGCAGGGTTTAGGGGAAACAGGCTCAGGGCGGGGGGCACTCTTGGGGGGGCGTAGGGCAGTCCAGCTCGGAGTTGGGTGGGGGAGAGGATGGGCTGGGGGTGTCCAAGTCTAGAGAGGGGGCCAGGACCAGGGGGGTGCCTGGGCCAGGCCTGGGGGTGGTAGTCCAGGCCCAGAAGGAGGGATATAAGGCCCAGAGCTATGTCAAGCCCCCCTCAGGAAGAGCCAGGCCCAGTGAGGGAACAGTGTCCAGATTAAAAGGGACAGATCTCAGGGGTGTCTTGGCCATGTCCTGAGGAGGAACAGTGCCCAGCCTAAGGAGGTTCCATCCTGGTGATATCCAGGCCAGGGCCCGGGAGATGTCCAGGCTGGGGGAAAGCCCATCCTGCGGGAGTCAAGGCCAGGTGTGTGGTGGGAGTGTCCCATCCCTGGGGCTCTCATCCCAGGGTGGGCCAGACGAGGCCGGGAGGGTGTCCAGGCCAAGAGGCAGGTTCCAGCCTGGGGTCATCGAGGCCAGGGGGAGGTTGGTGTGCCCGTCCCCGGGGAGTCCCGTCCCGGGGGTACCCAGGCCAGGCCCTTGGGGACGGCGGTGCGGATGTCCCCTCCCCGCTGCTCCGGGGGCCAGGGGCGCCGCTGAGACTCACGATGGCGCGGCCGTAGCAGGCGGCGGCCTCGGGGTACTTGCGGCCGCCGAAGAGCCGGTTCCCCTGCTCCTTGTGCTCCTGCGCGCTGTGACTCTTCTCGGGGCTGCCGCCCCCCGCGCCCCCC
>WAAG01018962.1:11119-26044 GCA_013390105.1 Tichodroma muraria | reverse complement strand
GCCCCGCCCCGCTCCGCCCCGCCCCGCCGGCAGCGCCGGGACGCGGCCCAGGGCACGGGCAGGGAGCCGGCGCCCGGCACTCGCCGCATGGGATGGTGCCGGCATCCCGGTACGGTTGCGGGCATCCCGGAACAGATACCTGCATCCCAGTATGGGGACTTGCATCCCAGTACGGGAAACTGCATCCCAGTACAGGAATCTGCATCCCAGTACAGGAATTTGCATCCCATTATGGGAAACTGCATCCCAGTACAGGTACCTGCATCCCAGTATGGGAAACTGCATCCCAGTACGGGAACCTGCATTCCAATCCAGCATCCCAATGCTGGATACCCAGTGTGGGTACTGGTACCCACATCCCAATATGGTAACTACATCCTGACATGATACCTGCATCCCAGTGTGGTATCTGCATCCCAGTATTGGCAGCCACATCCCAGTACTGGTACCCACATCCTGGCCCAGTACCTGCATGCCAGAACAGCTCTGTGCATCCCGGTGTGGATACCTGCATCCCACTGCCCGTGTCCCAGCACTGACACTCACATCCTGGTACAGGGTTTTGCAGCTGCACCCTGCTAGAGGAATCAGTATCCTGGTACAGTACCTGCATCCCAGAATGGACACCAGAATGCCAGAGTGGACAGCAGCATGCCAGCAGCAATCTGGCACAGGTCACTGCAAATATTCCCTCCATCCTGACCCTGTATCCACAGGCCAGCACAGCCCAGGTACATCCCCCATGGCACAGGGGCCACAGAGCCTCCACTGCTGTCCCCTGCCCCAGCACAGTGCTCATGCGACAGCCTGGCACCAGGTCCCTGGAACTGGCACCTTCATGTGATCACTAGTGTCACCCAGACTGCCCTGGATCCGCAGGCAGGGCAGGAGTGTCCCCAGGACCCATCCCTGGTACTGTCCTCACCTCCCAGAGCCACGGCTCAGCTCCATTGTGGGTGCCCAGGGAGCTCTGGGCCTCCCAGCCCTACCAGGCTCCTTCCCTGGGGACTGTGCGTGGCCATGGCTGGGGTCCCGTGGCCCCGCCACGCGTGTCCCCTGCGCCAAGCCCGTGTCTGTCCCAGCACAGCGTCCGTGGCCCCGCACACCAGTGCTATAAATACACACCAGGGCACGTGGGCCCGCAGCTCCCGTGGGATCCAGCCTGGTTTGGAGTCACCAGGGAGCACCGCGTGTCCCGTCCCCCTTGGAATCGCCTCCTCTGCCCGGCACGGCGGCACCAGCTGCGTCCCCCACCACCCCTGTCCCCTGGCTGGCCGTGTGGGAAGGGTCTCCTCTCCCACCCCACAGTCCAGAGGGATCCCTCACATGTGGGAGCAGTCCGACCCCATCCAGCGTCACTGCAGAGAAAATCCTTTCCTCCGGCTGCACCCACATTCCCTGTGCCCAGCGCCCGTGGCTGAGGCTGCAGAGACAGAAATAGCTGAGGGAAAAGCTGCCGGGGGAAAACAGGAGCAGGGAGGGGAGGTGGGACAGCCCCGGGAGCTGCGGGCAAACCGGGAAGGTGACTGCAGGGAAGTGGGGAGCCCCAAATCCTCCACGGGGATGGGCACAGAGATCCACAGCTCCCAAGGCAGCCAAAGCCTCCTGCCTCCCATGGACCCCGGGCAGAGAACCAGGGGATCCATCACCTCCTTCCCTGTCTCTCCGCCCTGGCCGGCACTTGCTGCACAAGGATGCGCGTCCCCAAGCACCAAGGAGACCCGGCCAGCCCCAAGCCTCGTCCCACCACATCAGGCTTCAGCTCCCGCCCTAAATCCCTGTAACCGCGCTCAAACCGGGCAGCCCAGGCGCTCGGGGTGGCCCCGCTCCCACTGCAGCCCACAGAGGCTTCGTGCAGCCCGGGCAGGGACGAGGGTCCCGCTCCCCAGGTGACACAGGACACGGCGTGCGAGCGCAAGGTGTGTAAAAATTTATTTTGCTGTAGAGAACAAACCTAAAACATTACAGCTCCAGCAGATGTGGAGCAGGGAGACACCAGGCACGGGCCTGGCTGGCAGAGCCACGCACGGTGGGCACAGAGAGGGAGGGACATGGAACACAAGGGATGCGGCCCTGGCAGTGCCAGGACCAGGGGCCAGCAGAGAGTGGGTGCCCGACTGGCAGAGCAGCTCCAGCACAGGCAGCGACCCCCGGCTGGCCAGCGCTGGGGACAGCAGGATGGGGACACTGCCCTCTGGGGCTGTCCCTGGGAGAGACACTGGTGCTGCCCAGCGATTTCTCCACCCCCTGGCTGGCTCCAGGCCACGATAAAACATTTAAATAGACAAAACACAGAAAAAGCAGCTCTGGGTGCCACCTAGGCACTGCCCCCGCAGCTGCCTGCAGAGACTGACCCTGAGCATGCTGGGGAAGGCCATGGTGGCACAGCCAGGGGCTGGTGGCACAGCCAGGGCTGATCCAGGCTCCCCCTGGGAGGACGGGAACCCAGGGGTGGGTGCTGGCCTTGCTCTTTGGGACTTGCAGACAGGGAAACTCTGGAGCTTTGGCCCCAGTGGGTGCTGAACTCAGTCCCAGCCGCTGAAACCAGCTCAGGTGTGGGCAGGGGACAGGAGACAGGACAGGAAGGAGCTTCCAGTGGTGCCAGGAGATGCAATGCCCAGAGCCTCACTCCAGACAGGGCCCCAAGAGGGGACAGCAGGACGCAGGGCCTAGGGCACAGTGTGGCACCAGCTCAGTGAGGGCACTGCCAGGGAAAGACTGGGCATACAGTGGGCATCCAACACCTTCCCAGTCCTTACCAGGGCTCCCAGTGCCCTGCAAATACTGGTGGCCATGAATACTGGCGGCCAGGGGTGGGGAGGGGACAGGCCACACAGGAAGCAGGAAAAGAGGGCGGATGGACCCGGAGCCTGGAATGCTGCAGGACTCACGAGATTTTTGTGTAGAAACAACAGAAAGGAGCTCAGGACAAACCCTGGCTGTCACTGTCCCCCCTCAGCCCAGGACAGCAGCCACGGTGTCCCAGCAAGAGGGTCCAGGCCTGACCCCAAACACTGGGGCTGGGGGGTGCCAGGTGCCTGGTCCTCCCCCCTGGCTGCCTTTCCCAGTGCTGGCTGAGGGAAACCGGGCCAGGAAATGGAGATGTGCCCCAGGGAGCTGCAGCCATGAGCTCATTTGACAGCTCAGCTGCTGCTGGAGCTCCCAGAAGCTCCGGGAGCGTTGCGCCCTCCAGAATTGAGGGCACCAGCACAGCCCTCCGGGGAGGGGATGTGCCCAGTCCAACAGACACTGAAACACTCATGTTTGAGCTTAAAAACAAGCGTTAAAAAAACTGAACAGAATAAAAGATGAGGGTGATCCTCTGGCTGCTGGTGAGGCAGAGCCCTCCTGGCAGAGCTGCCTGTCCTGCAGCCACGGGGGCCAGGAGGCCACAGGGGGAGGCTGATTGGTGCCAGGGATGGATCCTGCTGGAGCTGGCAGGTCTGCCCTCACTGGTCCTGCAATCCAGGCTGGGGGCAAAGGAGGATTTCCTACCAGGGGCCAAGCTTGAGGCAGGGCCCCTCGCTGGGGACGGGGAGCTGGTGTCACGGGGAGGACGGGGTGGAGAGTGGCTCTCATGGTGGAGAGTGGCTCTCATTTGTTCTTGGCCAGCAGCCGGTAGAGGGTGAAGCCCACGAGCGCCGTCACCGCCGCCCCCAGCGCCACCCGCAGCCAGAAGGACGCGACTCCCAGCTCCACGGCGTTCAGGTGGCTGCAAGGAAACACAGGAGAGGCCCCTGAGCGTGGCTGTCCCCACGCAGGGAGGCCGGGGGGTGCACTCGGAGCACTGGGGAGAAGAGCCCAGTGAGAATCTGAGAGATTCCCCGTCCCTGCAAGCGGAGCACTCGTCACACGGCATCACCATCAAGCCAAGGGAGGGCTGTGGGACAGATGTGGCTGTCCCCTCCCCTGCCCTGGAAACAGCTCTCCAACACCTAAATAATTAGACAGGTATCTGCCTTTCTAGGTCAAGCTGCCTTTTCAACTCGAGAGCTGGGATGCCATCGTGGGGACACTGGTGACAGGGACCAAAGGGCAGCGAGGGACAGGGCCTGGTGCTGCCCCAGCGTACACATTCCCTTCCCAAACACGTGCTGTGCTGTCCTGCACTAATGTGCTCCTCTCCTCTCTCTGCCTCCATCCATAATTCATTCCCCACTACATCGGGGGAGCACAGCCAATCCCCGGCCCTCCATTACGCTGTTATTTATTTATACCACATACCCTAAGATATATTAAGAATATTTAAATTTTAATACTGCAGAGGGGAGAAAAAAAAAAAAAAAGCGTCAGCTCTAAAAATAAAGTTGTTTATTGAAAAGAAGCTGGAGGGAAAACTACTCACTAGTAATCCCATCCTGCCTTCCAACGCTCCCACACGTTCTCCCCGCCAGGGCTCGGCCCCTGGAGCTGTGCTCACCCTTCCCAGCCCTGGAGCAGAGCAATTCCACTCACAGGGATCCTCCTGCCTTCCCACAGCCCCCCTCAAGTCCTGTGACCAGCCTGGTGCTGTCCTACCCCGTTCCCAGCCCCTCTGGGGTGCAGTTCCTCCCAAAGGGAGGCTGTGTGACAGAGGTCTCGCCTCACTGACCTCTTTTTCAGTCTGATCCATCTCATCGGGAGAAAATAGCTGCCACCCCCCCGTGGGCCTTGGCAAACTAAGCTGGCTACTCCTCTTCAGCATTTTTTATCTTAGGCTTCAAAAATAAACACTCCTGTGGCAGGATCTATCTACTAAATCTGCCAGAGACATACACACAGGCAGAAGAAAACCTCCCCCCTCTGCAATTAGAGGAAGAAGTGGCTTTTCTGTTTCAATTATTTGTATAAGCAGATCACAGAATCACAGAACCCTGGAGTGGTTTGATTGGAAAGGAACCCTAAAGATCATCTCATCCCACACCCCTGGCATGGGCAGGGACACCTTCCACTGTCCCAGGCTGCTCCAAGCCCCAATGTCCAACCTGGCCTTGGACACTTCCAGGGATCCAGGGGCAGCCACAGCTGCTCTGGGCACCCTGTGCCAGGGCCTGCCCACCCTCCCAGGGAACAATTCCTTCCCAATATCCCATCTAATCCTGTCCTCCTTCAGCTTAAGGCCACCCCCCCTTGTCCTGTCACTGCATGCCCTAGATGACACCAAAATCACTTGATGACACCGAAAGCTGCAGAGAAACCAGAGCAAAAGGAAAGTGGCTGAAGCAGGGCTGGGACACAGCCCCCTCCCCAGGCTGTGCTCCCAGCAGAGCCCCTCCAAGGGAAGGATACTAACGGGAAGGTGGCAGCAGTGGCCAGTTTGGTGTAGACAGCGGTGCTGGGTGGTCCCTGGCTGTGGCAGGAGAAGAGGAAGGGTGGAGGGAGGCAGTGTTTGTAGCAGAACTCAGCTGGGAAGAGCCCTGGCTGCTGGCTGGCTTCTGGCAGGTCTGTCTTGGAGGCCACGAAGACACAGGGGATCTGGCTGTCCAGGTAGTGTTGCTGCAGAGACAGAGAAATCCCAGCGAGGGGTTAAGGACCAACCCCTGGGAGAGGCGGGGCTGCCACGAAGGCTGACGTCCCCTACGCCCCTGGTGAATTCAAACAGGACCCCCCTGTGGTCGCCCAGGACCCCTGTGAAGTCCCCCAGGGTCCCTGCCAGGTACCTTATAGATGCTGGCACAGTAGCTGAAGGATTTGGGGTCGCTCAGGTTGTAGATGAAGCAGGCGACGTCGCAGGCTGCGTCCGACGGCTTCGTGAACGCGGTGTCGGCGCTGACCTCGTACAGCTGGGGCAGAGGGGACAGGGGGTGTGGCACAGCAGCGTCCCAGGGGGTCAGCTGCTCCTCACACCAGCAGTGGACCGTGCCAGCACAGCCACAGCCACGGCCCAGCCCCATGTGCCAGGATATGGGGACACAGCCCAGCCGTGCTAAGAGCCGGACACGGCACAACTCCCCGCTCTCCCAGACTTACTATGAGGTACTTCTCCTGGCCATTGACCTGCACTGTATTGATGGTGCAGAGGGATGGCTGTCCCGGGTTCTCCCTCTGGGCCTGTCACCAAGGAAAACACCGTCTCAGGCAGCGGAGACACGAGCAGTGCTGGGTGAGGGACAGTGTTTCACACCGCCCCGAGCGCCCCTGGCCTGACAGCCACCTGAAGGGCAGCCAGGGCCTGTCACAAGACGAGGAGCTGCTCCTAACAGGCAGGGAAGGTCAGCATCGCTGCGGTCAGACTGGGCAAAGGCTCAGCCCCTCGGGACAAGCAGAGGCAGCAGGCCCACTGCCTTAGCCAGGATGAAGAACACCAAAGCCACCAGCACAGAGGGGGTGTGAAGCATGGGCAGGGAGGGCACCACACGGGGGGACCTGGCCACGGGCAGGGAGGTGCCACCACGGGACAGATCGCTCCAGGACCCCCAGCTGCGCCTCCTGCTCCGCCTTGGGAGCGTGGCCGGGCAGGGAGCAGCCACTCACCGCCAGGCTCCTGCCGAGGAAGGCCTGCAGGAAGGCGGACTTGCCTGCGCCCCGCGCTCCCAGCACCTTGCACAGGAAGACATTCCTCTGGGTCTGCCCCTTCTCCAGGTCAATCCTCTTCTCCCGGGTCACTGGCAGGAGAGAGGGTGGTGAGAGCCAGGAGGGACCCGAGCTGTGACAGAAGGGGAGGGCATGGCTGTACCTGTGAGGGCTTGGGTCTGGGAGTCCTGCTCCGAGAGGATGGGGTAGCCCAAGTAGCCCAGACACTCCAGGCAGCGCCGTACATCCAGGTAAGCCACGAGCCTGGAGAGACAGAGCACGCCAGGAGGGTCAGCAAGGGCTGAGTGATGTGACCAAGGGCCAGGGAGAGGGACTGAGCTTACGTCCACTGGCAGAGGAATCCATGCAGGGAAAGCAGGCCTTTATCAGTGGTGCATACCGTGTTGTAGAGCTCGGGGCCCCAGGGCACACAGGGGAACACGCTGAAGAAGTTCTGCAGCTCTGTGTGCGACAGGGCTCCATCCTGGTCCTGCCAAAACACAGGGAGTCACCCGGGGAGGCAGGACCCAGCCCGTGCCCAGAGGGGGCCCTGCCACCCTGGCCACCTCGCTGCCGTGGAACATCACAGGGCGCTGTCAATGGCAGGAATTGATCGACCGCAGCGAGGCCGGAGCTGGGCGAGCTCACAGGCCCGTGCCTCAGGGACTGCCAGCACTGCACAACAGCAAACATGCTCTGGGACCACAGCTGCAATCAGGCAGGACCTGCCCACGCCCACCCCACAGCCCCGAGCTGCTGTTCCTGGCATTCCTGGAGGCAGCTGTCCCACAGCAGCCTGCATCAGTCCAGCCTGGCCTTCCACAGGCCAACTCAGCACTCAGGTTGCTGTGCCTGAAGGGGACCTGCTGGCACCTGGGCACCCAGGGATGTGCATCCATCCAGTTCCGCCATTCCCCACGGCCACAGAGCCGACCTGGACACACAGGGATGTGTGTCCACTCTCTGCTGCCATTCCTGAGCCACTCCCCTTTGTCACAGAGCTGCCACCCAGGTGCACATCATCATCTGAACAGCCAGTCTGAGCAGGTGCATGCAGATCCAATAAATCCCCTTCTCCCACTCTCCAAGAGCCCGCGTTTGGCACAAATGTGTTGCTTTCTCTCCCTCTCTCCAGCCTGGCAGCCCTCCACCAGGCTGGCAGATGCTGGTGTTTGGTCCATGGCTGCTGGCCAGCAGCTGTGCCCGCTTCCCTGCCTCCCTGCCTGCCTCCCTGCCCACTTCCCTGCCCCCCTGCCTGCTGCAGCCAGGCACTACAAGGGCCATGCCAGCTGGATGCCAACTCAAACCCAGTCCCTCAAAGTCCAAACTGCCCTTTGGTCAAGAGGAGTGACCACAACCCCACGTCTCTGATAACCCATCAGACTACCTACAGCTCACCATGGGCACTTCCTGCTCCCAAAGCCTCCGAAGAGGGAATGCTGTGGTAGAGGAAAGCCCTTCCCTGGTGCTCCATGGGCCCCCTGGCACAGAGGGGTGGTTAGGGGAGCATCTGTGCCCAGGTGTGCAGGCCCAGCAGAGCATCCTCTCCCCTGGAGCCCCTGCACTGCTGCCCACCTTGTCGTGTTTCTCAAAGAGCCTCTGCAGGAACTGGTATCCCAAGTGGTTGAGCTCCGTGGAGCAGCCGGGGGGCACGCGGAACCTGTCAGGAAAATCGTGGAATGATTTAGGTTGGAAAAGCCCTCTATGATCAAGTCCCACTGTTCCAACACTGTCAAGGCCCCCACTGACTCATGTCTCCAAGTGTCACATCTACATGGCTTTAAATCCTTCCAGAGATGGGGGGACTCCACCACTGCCCCGGGCAGCTGTGTCGGTGCTTGACCACCCTTGCAGCGAAGAAATTTTTCCTACTACCCAACCTAAACCTCCCTTTTATCTTTCGTATCTTATTCTCCAGTTCAGACACCCAAATGAGCCTTCTCAAGCCCTGAACGAAGGGCAGTGTGCGAGCACATCTCACCCAGAGGACCCAGCTCCCCATTCCCTCCCTGCTGAAGGTCAGCTGTTGCCTCCAGGCCTGGCTATTCCTTGACAGAGCCCCCTTATTTTGGGGAGAATCCCCTGAGGATGAACAGTGGCCTTTTCTTGGCACATCCCAAGCAGCCCAGGAGATGCTGTGCCCTCACTCTGCCTCATGCCCAGGGCTCCAGCAGGGCACAGCTGTGCCCTGGGGTGCCATCCACCAGCATGTCCCTGTCACCTCCCTGCAGCCTGCTCTCTGGGAAGAGGATGAGGCAGCTCCCAAGCCAAACCCTTCCATTCCTGCCAGCTCCCCATCTCCAGAGTGGCAGGGAGCAGAGAAGAGACAGCAGCTGCACAATCAGCCGCGAGGGCCGTGCTGACAGCTCACTGCTCCTGACAGAGCCGTTCTGCCTCGCTCAGCCAGGGACAAAGCAGCCTCCAAGAACCCCTTGCTGATGTCAAGGGAAGACTGGGATTTCATCCCCCACCTTCCTGTCTCCTAAATCAGCAGCTCCAAGGCCTGCTGCATTTGTCCCCAACCCCACGTGTCAGCTCCCGCCCGAGGGGAAGGCGAGGACTGCGAACCTGACCCTGACCTAAGGGCCCACAGCAGCTCCTGGCATGCAGGAGGATCCAGCCGAGGTGCTGGGCATGCTGAGCCATGCACCACGGGAATGTGACCCCCTGCCCAGCCCTGGACACGCACTGTGGGTACAGGTAGTCATCTGTCAGCTCCAGCTCGTCGTCGTAGCCGAAGCGGCGCAGGATGGTCCAGGTGGTCTCGTGCCGGCCCCTCTGGATGAAGAGGGTGTTGAGGAAGAGGAAGCCTGCAGGAGACATCAGGAGGCTCAGCCACAGTGGAATCAGTTCAGCCTCAGGGATCCACTCCTCGGCCATGCTTTCCCTGGGAAAACAGACTGCTGGGACAGAGAGATCTAGTAGCCACAGCAGGCTTGTTTTACCAAGAGGCAATAATTAGGCTTGGAATGAGAGCCAGGAGGCTCAGGCCAAGGACAGGGCCCCCTGGGAGGTGCTGAAGGAGGTAGGTTCCCCCATCCCTGGGGAAGGAGCAGGGAGCCCTCGGGCTGTTACCGTTCAAGGTGAGGCCATTGTCCTGCACCCCGTCTGTCGTGTTCTTCCACACAACCATCTTCACATCCTCCAGGGCCTGGGGAGCCAGCGGGTTTCCAAAACAAGACTTCTGCCTCCCAAGAGAATGAAGGCCATTGTCAGCAAAGCACTCAGAGAGCACAATCCTGTCTCACCAGGCTCCCTCTCCCCTGGCAAGGAATGAGGTTTCGGGGAGGGAAAAACCCAACCAGCTCACAGATTTCTGCCTTAGGCCTTGGCCAAACCCAATAATTTAGGATTCAACATCCCAATAATTTAGGACTCTCAGCATCTCCAAAGCCTCCTGGTCTTCCCAGCCCAAGCTTAGGAAGATGGAACCCCACATGCTCAAAGATGAACCCTGCAGTGCTTTAGCTGTGCCACAGAAACTCCAAACAGGAACGGGATGGCTGTGCCAGGAGAGGGGAAGCTTCCCTGCTGGAAAGGGAATCCCAGGCACTGGGGAACTCCTCAGCTCCGCAGCCACCCTACCTGGAAGTAGTTGAGCTCATCATCACTGAGGATCTGGTTGTTGTCCTGGTCTGAGAGGTTGAAGATCCGGGTCAGTGCACGAGCACAGGCGGGTTTGAGCTGCAAGGACCAACAATGGTGACAATCACAGGGCACCAGCCACAGCCTGCCCCTTCCTCCTGCAAGCCCCCACACATTGAGGCTTCCTGCTCCCTTCCTGCACTTCTAGGCCACTACCACAGCCACCTCGGAGGTGGGGAATCAGGGAATCATTAAGGTTGGAAAACTGCTCCAAGATCTGAGTCCAGCTATTCTCCCAGCACTGCCAAGGCCACCATTAGCCCACGTCCCCAAGTGCCACATCCACAGAGCTTTTAAATCCTTCCAGGAATGGTGACTCCACCACTCCACCTGTGCCAGTGCCTGGCCACCCTTACCGTGAAGAAATTTTTCCTAATATCCAATCTAAAGTCAGAGAGGAATTTTCCTTCCAGACCCTTCCCTCCACAACCAACACACAGCCTGGAGCACGAGGGCTTCTGCCCCAACACACCCAAGTCCTTGCAGGTGTCTGTCTGCCCAGCTGGCTGTACTGAGCACAGGAGCACCGCTCCCTTGTGTCTGTGCCAGTCCAAACCCTCCACTTCCACCCCAAAATCTCCAGCCCAGAGCAGTGTGACAGGAAGGAGACTCCTCCAGGAGCCCACCTGCTTCTCCTCCGGGTCGTAGAGCGGGGCAGTGGGGTGCAGCACAGCTTTCTGGGCGTAGTAGAAGAGCTCAGAGATGTTCTTGAGGTTCTTGGCAGAGCACTGGGGATTCAGAGGAGGAGACAGCCCTGATGAGAAGGGCAGGAGGAGGATGATACCATCTCCCCGAGCCAGACTAGCTGTGCCTCAAAGCCCAGAGCAACATTTGTCCACCATGAGGAAAAATCAAAAGGGACAATCTCCTGGGTTTTGCTCTGGCTTTGCTGTGCCCACTTCACAGCCCCAGAAGCAACAGGGCCTGTGTGGAGCTCCAACTAGAGAGCCACAGAGGGCAGACACAGAAAGCCCAAAGGACAGGCTCTCAACCCCTGGACACGGGCGCTTGTGCAGAGCAACACCATCAGGGCAGCTCTCCAGGAGCACAGAGACTCCCTGACTCCCCCCAGACCAGCATTCCAACCCCTCAGGGAGGCTCTGCACACCCCCTCCAGCTCCCTCACCTCCACGCAGGTCTCAATCTCCGAGAACTGGTTCATGATGGGCAGGATGACCTCCATGGAGCTGCCCACCTGCAGGTCAGACTTGTTTCCCACTAAAATAATGGGGATTCTAGGAAAGACACAGAGCACAAGTGAGGCCACCCCTCTCTTGGTCCCAGCACTGTCCCAGCCATTGGTGCTCCCATGGGCAGGTCAGGGAGGCTCTAACTCTCCTCTGCAAGGTCCAGGGCAGTTTTCCTGCCTCCCACAGCCGGGAGCATCCATCTGGAGAAACAGACTGCCTGATCCTGCTTATGCTTTCACCCAGCAACAATATGTTCAGGAGCCTTTAATCCAGCACAGCAGCCTTCTGCCCAAGAGATCCACACACAGACTAAAGCCTCTGTGCTCCCAGATCCCCCTGGCAGCCTCCTCTCCCTGTCTGGCTGAGAAGAGATCAAGGGGGAAGAAGGATCCCTCCTCAGTGACCCCCTGCCTCAACTGGATCTCTGGTGGAGAAAAGTCCCCATGTGCTTTTGCTCTAAGTGGTCTGGCCACAAACCACAGTCCTGGAATGGTTTTGGTTGGAAGGGACCTTAAAGTTCATCTCATTCCACCCCCTGCCATGGGCAGGGAGACCCTCATTAAACCACGGCTCCAAGCCCCATTCAACCTGGCATGGATCAAACCACAAAGCTGATTTGCTCTCAGTACCTCAGAAGGAGAGAAGAGCGCTGGGCACCCCAGAGCCTCCAGAATCCCAATTCTGCACCCACAGATCATACCCCACACAGTACCTGGATCCCTTCTCAAGCCCCCCGTTCACCATGGGGATCCACTTTGTGCGAATCTGGAAGGTGAGCAGAGGGAAAAGGCTGTCAGCACGGCCTGGGGAGGGAGAGGCAGCTCCCAGGCAGGCAGGAACAGAGCCCTGCAGCCATCTGCTCCCTGGCATTCCCTCACACCAGCACGCGGAGCAGGCCCAGGGACGCTGGATGCCAGCACCAGGATGCAACAAGTCTGCTGTCCTGTTCTGAGGGGGCTCAGCTTCTGCTTGCAGGAGTCTCTGACCCAAAATCCCCCAGAACTGGGGGCCATCAGTACATGCCCACACCACAGGACATCACAGAAACCCCAGCGCTGGGAGCCCCCTCTGGCCCTGCTGCCGGAGTGGGGCCGTGGTGAGGACCCATTACCTTGTCAATGGTGGCCTCCTTGGTGACATCATACACCATGCAGACCACGTTGGCCTGCAAGAGAAGCAGGAGAGGGTGGTGAACGGGTCCCTGCTGCACTTGTGGCAGCAGGGGATGCCGGCTGAGCTGCCAGGGAGATGCAGCGGCCGAGCGCACGCGAGCGCGGACACGTACACAGCCCTGACTGACCCTCCTCAGCACGAGCCCACGAGCTGCTGCGAGCAGCTCCTCTGCCTCAGGAGCTGCTGGGAGCGGCTCCTCTGCCTCAGGAGCTGCTGCTCCCATGCCCTCCAGCCCGGATCCCCCTCCCGCACCACCGTGTCCTGGCCCTCCTCCCCTCCAGCACCGAGGCTTTATCAGCAGACAGGAGGGATCACTGGTCCTTTCAGGAGAGAGTTTAGTGCTAATCCGAGGACACACAAGGGTTTAGGCAGGATTTCCTGAAGCCATTTAAAGCCTCTGTGTATTCCTGCTGTCTGGGTGGAGGGAGCAGGACCCCCATGCCCACCTGCTCGGCCGTTAGCCACCGGGGTTGGGAGATTAAATAGCTTTGCTCACGTGAGAGAGATGGTTTTATTATCCATAATTAAAAGGTCCTCATGTCTGCAGAGTCAAGGTTAATCCCAGGGCAAAGAGCAGCTGGGTCCACCCCAGCCAGACAACTTAATTATTCCTCCATGGCTGCTCCGAGGGCTCCCTCATCCCTCCCTGCCCAGTGTTCGCCTGGGTCTCCAGCTGCCAAATTAACTCCTCTGTGCCACTGCTTCATCAGGCAGCCACAGGGATCTAATGCAGGGAGCAGGGGTCTTGCCCAAACCCAGCAACTGCTTCTCCCTATTCTGAGTCCGTGGAGAACATCCCGAGGCTGAGAGCACAACATCTGCTCTGCAGCCTCCTCCTCCGCTCCCCTTCTGGAGGCTCCCCGGAGGGCTCGGACAAGCCACACACAACAGCTTACAAGACAGAGAAGGATTAAACAAGCCTCTAAACAAACCAGAAGCATTAATCCGTGGATAACCAACTGCCTGTGCCTCTCTGGGTGGCTAACGGGGAGGGGAGGGGAGCAGCCATGTGTCCCTCGGGGACTGCAGCCTCCTGCCCCCATGCTGGCCAGCCCTGCTCACCTTGGAGATCTCCTCCTGCAGCTCCTCCTCCGTCTGCTCTGACTCTGGAAGGGGAATGAAGCCATCACCACTTGCGCAGGCAGTGGCAGCCCTTCCCAATCTCCTCTGCCAGGCAGGGAGGGGGAGAAGCCAGGCAGGACAGGGCCCTACCTGAGTAGTCCACTATGTGAGTGGGGACCTTCTCAGGGGTGACATCGGCCGGGATCGTGATCTCCTCCGCCCGGGGGGGCACCTGCAAAGCCAGCACACCCCATCCAGCCACAGGCAGCCAGCAGGACAGGTGACAAGGGACTTCAGACCCCAATGTGGCCCTCGAGGTGGAACTTCCACCTGCCTCTGTCACCCGAAACTCCTGATCTCCGTGGAGATAAGCCCTGGGCACACCCTGGGCTTCTCTGGGAGCAGCACTGAGCTGATTGTCTGGGCTGGGCACAGGGAAGGGGTGCAGGGCTGGTCACCCTGACCCCCTGAGCTGATGGTGCCCAGCAGAACACCATGGAAGGCACCAGCTGCCATGTGGGCAGTGGGAGAAACCCTCTGAGGTACAGAGAAAATGTGCCTGGGCCGACTGATCCCATGTCCCTATCCAAACTGTGCAGGGACAGCAAGCTGTCAAGGGGCACAGGCTGGCTGGATGCTCCTGCTCACAGCTGGCCTGGTCCAGAGCACCAAACCCATCTCCAGAGGGTACAGCAGGCAGGGAATGGGGCCTGGCCCCTTCCAAGGGCTCTGTGGTGGTGCCAGCCCTGCTGTGCTGCTGACAGAGACCCCCAGCAGCAGCAAGTAGGGCCCTGGGAGGTACCAACACCCTCCTCAGGGCAAAGAGCTGCAAGCCAGCATCAGCTCCCAAGTCGGAATCAGGACACAGACTGAGGAAAACACCACCTCAGCTGGAGCTCCGTGTAGTCCTCAATGACCTCCCCTGAAGCGGCCCCGTGGCTGTCACAGCCCCAGGAGCTGTGAGCACCTCCCTGACACCCCCATCTCCAGCGGGGACACTGGGGACAGAGCTGTCCCACCGGGCGAGGGGACCCGGGGTGGGGGTGTGCGCGTCCCCTCCCCACTCACCTCTTCAGGAAACTCCTCTCCCACCAGAGCCATGATCAGGGACGTCTTCCCCACCTGGGCTAGGAAATAAAGGGAGGACGTTGACATTGGCACCAGCACGGCAGAGCTTGAGCGGGACAGCGGCAGGTGGGGGAGACACGATCGGAGCCGGGGCTGGTGACAATGACACCCACCGGGCCCGGGGCCACGGGCGGGCCCGGTCTCTCCCCAGGTCCTGCCAGTGACGGGGGATCCACCCTCGCCCCTGCCCTGCAGAAGAACCCTCTCCACCGAGATCCCCGTGCCCCCTCCCCCG
>WAAG01018962.1:0-11063 GCA_013390105.1 Tichodroma muraria | reverse complement strand
CGCTGGTCCAGGGCCAGCCCGGCTCAGGCGCCCGGGAGCTCCCACACGAGCACGGCGCTGTGGGAGGCCGTGAGGAGGCGGCGGCCGGAGGGCGCGAAGCGGCAGAGGTGCACGGTGTCGTCATGGCCGGCGTAGTCCTGCGGGTCCCCGGCGGGGCAGGGCTGCAGCCGCAGCAGCCGGGCTGGGGAGAGGAGCGGCTCAGGGCTGGGCCGGGAGGCTCTGACTGTCCCCGATCACCCTCCAGACCCGCTCCCTGGGGCTTGTCCGTGCCACGACCACCGTTCGTGGTCACCTCGACCCTCTTTCCATGTCTTGTTCTAGCCAGAAGCACCATTCCCCCTCACCCCCAGCCCCTCTCCACGTCTCCCTGTGTCTTTTCCCAGGCAGAAGCACCGTTCCCAGGCTCTCTCCCCGCTGCTGCGCCGGAAGTTGAGTCACTGAGCTGAGTGACACAGGACAGGCGGATCCGAACTGCTCCAAGAGGGAGGTGCCCTTGCCAGGAGCAGGGTCCTGCCTGTCCCCATGCTGTGGGAAGGTCCCTGCTGCCTCAGAGGCTGCAGCTCACACAGCCACAGAAACGGCGACAGCCCAGAACCCCGGGAAGTCCTTCCAGTGACAAACCCTGCCCGTGGACAAGCAGGATTGACCTCATGCATCTCATTTCTGCCCTAGCAATCTCCTGGAGGTTTCTCCTTGCCCTGGACCGTAGCTCCCAGGTTTGAGGACATGTCTCTTGTTTCCCATCTGGCAGAAGAAGGAGGGGCCCAGGAAACCCCAGCACTCACCATCGAAGCCCATGGCCATGAAAGGTGCGGCTGGGGACAGGCTGAGGGACGTGGCAAAGGCTGGCAGGGAGATCTTCCTGAGCACCTGCAGCCCAGCAAGAGAAACACGGGCAGTTCAAAGGGGGAAGCTGTGCAGCCACAGCTCTAAGGAGGGTAATGGAGAGGCTGAGAGTGCACAGCTCCGAAAGCTGCCCCAGGCATCCAGGAGACAATGGGGAGAGTGCTAATGCTCTGGGAGCAGCCGCCTTCTCCTCCAGTGGGATCAGGGACTGCCTGCCTGCCTTGAATGCAGCCTGGGGCAGGGGCAGGGTTCTGCTGCTCACCCAGGCCACACTCAGGAATTCCCAAGATGAAAATCTGTTCCCTGAGCAGCTGCCTGAGCCCACCCCACCCGTGACCGAGGGTAACACACAGGGCAGCTCTGGCAGCCCCCACTGTCCCCACTGCCCGTGGCAGGGAACAGGTACCTGTTTCCTCCTCAGGCTGTAGAACAGAGCTTCCTTCTGCAGCCCAAAGCCCACGTAGACCAGGACTCCGTGTTCCCAAGGGCAGAATGCAGCCAGGCTGGGCGGGAGGCTGTCCAGACCCTGGTGAAGAAACAAAACTGAGGCTGGATTCTCTTATTTCAATCAATGAGAGACAAAGGGAGAGCACAGAGAGACCCCAGGGCTGTGAGTGTTCAAGCAGTGGGACATGAGTATGGGTGGAGGCTGCTTCCTCCCTCTTCCATTCCCAGCTCAGGCTCAGGGAAAGCAAGGAACAACCACTCCCTGCCACGGAAACCTCATGCAAATCGTTTAGTGTTGTAGGAGGAGGTCCCATGAGGGTCCACCAGGTCGAATTCCCACTGAGATATTACTGCTGCATGGGCTTGAAGCTGGGATTTGGTTATGGATCAATTTAACACAAAAAAACCAGGGCCCAGGAGGCAGATCTTGAGCAGTGGATACAAGATCAAACCTTCACGCTGTAGGGAGAGCTGTAGTGAGCTTCTTTCCAGAGGAAATCCATCTTTTTGGAAATAAACTGAAGAATTGTTGACAGAACCCAGCTGCTGTATGGACCCAGGCTGAGGCACTGCCTCTTGTCCCCCAAAAACACCCAGCTCCCTTCTGTCTGCCAATGTCACCTGGACATCTCCATCCTCTCCAACACAGAGCCTCCTGCTTTTCTCACAGGTGTCCTGCTGCCCAAACCCTACCTCTGGGCTGGAGCCAGAGGCTTCTGCCAAGCAGCAGGGACACACAGGGCTGAGTACTTGGCTCTGGGAAGCCATCATCACGCTCCTGGCTCAGAATATTCACACTCCTCGGGAGTGTCAGAATTAGCAGTACGCTCATAATTAGCTCTCCCTCCTGCACACCGTGCTCACTGCTGCCCAGGCTCTGCTTTGCTGGCACAGGGCTGTCAGCTCTTTGCAGGTGCAGTTTAGGGCTCCTCATGCTTAGAAGTCAGTGCTCCAGGGCAGTCTGGCACTGCTGCACTTTCTATCCACACCCAAGAAGGTGCACTGACAAGATACTCTGCGAACTGGACTAACAGAGACGCCTTTCCTAAGCACACACTCACTCTCTCAGAGCCCTGTGCCTCCCTCCTCCATCTCTGCTGGTGTCCAGCCTCATACCAGGAGCAGGCAGGGCCTGGCAGGTGCCACGCTCACCTCGGGGCCAGCAGGAGCTGGGAAGCTGAGCCAGTCAAGGAGCTCACACTTGTCCTGGAGCCAGTCGGAGGCCCAGACGCTGACCCGGCGGTCGGAGCTGGTGGCCAGCCAGAGCTCCCCTCCTTCCACCCCGAAGTCGTGGTACTGTGGAGCAGAAACACAGCCCTGTCATTCTGGGGGCACAGAGGCTTTGAAGGAAGGGGACAGTAAAGAATGGAACACGGGAACATGGGGCTTGTGTTTGGGGGATCAAAGCCAGGATTAACCTTTGTTTGTGGCTGCCCCATCCCTGGAAGTGTCCAAAGCCAGGCTGGACGGGGCTTGGAGCAACCTGATCTAGTGAGAGGGGTCCCTGCCCATGGCAGGGGGCTGGAAATGGATGATTTTTAAGGTCCTTTCCAATCCAAATCCTGGTCTGAACGACAGAGTTCTCTTCCCTGGGACACTCTCTGGTTCTGCACAACTCCTAGGGGCGTTATTTCCAATACCATGTGTCCCCTAAAAAAGTCCTTCACCTCAAATCAAGGAGGATTTCTTCAGTTTCAGATTATCACTGCCTTGAAATGTAGATGGTCTTAAAGCCTGAGAGCTTAGGAAAAATTATTCCCATTTCTGCTGTGCAAAGGAAAAAAACTCTCTATGAAGAGGAGGACAAAGGAGGTACTCAAACCATCCCACTGCTGCACAGCCAAGTCTTCCCAGCTCCACAGAGGAATGGTACAGGCTGCCAAAGAGCCTTTTTGGGGACACAGGGGCTGCAAGCTCACAGAGCTGCTGCTCTCCAAGAGCCTGTGGCACAGGTTGGTGTCACACCTGTGTGCAGAGTGTCAATAACTGCCACCAAAGGTCCCCCTGCACGCACAGCCTCACTCGGGCTGCACATGGAGCACATGGAGCTTTATTCCACTNGTACGATGAGATGTCTCAGAGACACCCATTAAACCTCCACACTGACGAAGAGCCACAGTAGATCAGAAAACAAAGGTGTCTGTTGTACCCAAACCCCTTGGCTATCCCAGAGCCAATGCACCTCCCGTGTCCCACCCACCACGTGCTCAGCTGGCAGAGTCACTGAGACAAGTTCTGTGGCTCTCCCTGGCCCTGGGGTTTGGGCAGGTGGCCAGGACACGGAGCAGCTGGAGGTCAGGGTAAACCCAGGCAGCACCAAGCCACTTTCCCCGAGGTCACACGTTCCCAGTGTCACCTCAGGCAGCCTCACCGTCGGTGGAGTAGGCGACTGCTGTCAGTGCAGCAGCGTGGGGGTGCATTTTCAGGTCCATCTCTGTCCTGGAAACACTGAACACACGCACAGTGCCATCACTGTACCCTGCCACCACGTGCTGGCTCTCGCCGGGACAAGGCCACACCCCAAGGGGACGAGGCTTCCAGGCCAGGCACTGGCAGCTCTGCAAGGAAATTGGCAGAGACCCGGTGACACAGGGGACACTTCCCTGTGCCAAGAGGAAGGGACTGATGTGCCACACTCACCTGGTTGAGCACCTGGAACTGCACCACCAGCTCCATGCTGCCCAGAGCCCAGATCCTCACGCTGCCGTCCTCCCCGCACGTGGCACAGTGACTCTCGTTGGGACTGAAGCACACCTCAGTCACCTGCTCCAGGCAAAAGGCAGAGAACAGGGGCTCTATGGGTGCCACAGCCCAGAGCACATCAGCTGCCCTGCCCCTTCATCCCCCAGGGTTCTGCTCGTGGGAGACACCAGATGAGAGGGAACATAAAGGAAAGTGCAGAGCTTTGCTTTTGGGCTAACAGGACAAGAGGAAATTTTCACCAGCGAAGATTTAGATTGAATATTAGGAAGAATTTCTTCACAGAAGGGGTTGTAAAGCACTGGCACAGGCTGCCCAGGGCGGTGGTGGAGTCACCATACCCAAGAGTGTTCAAAAAATGTGTGGATGTGGCGCTTGGGGACACAGTTTAATGGTGAATGTCGTGGTGGTGCTGGGTTGGTGCTTGGACTTGATGATCTTAAAGGTCTTTCCCAACCTTATCAATCATGGGAAAGAGCAAACCCAGCTCCAAAGGCAGGACCAGGCACTGTGTACAGTAAACCTAACCTCAAAGGTAGGACCAGGCAAGGTGCGCTGCAAGTAGTCATAAAATACCTCTCCTACTATCTGAACCTTTTTGTTTCTGTAGCAGAAAGATATTCTGAAGCAACAGCAAAACTCAAAGCAGGCGCAGCCCCTCTGACCTTGTTCTTGTGGCCGCTGATGAGTCGGATGCTGGTGCTCTCCACCCAGTTGATGTACCACAGGGTCCCTGCCGTGGTGCCCACAATTCCCATTTCCAGGGAGTCGTCAAAGGCTGCGCTCACAATCGTCCCATCCAGGGTGATCTCGTGCTCCAGCACGACTGAGCCAGACCTGGAGGAAGGTAGGGTGGGAGAACTGGCTCAGCTGTTGGAACAGCCACTCTGCCTGCTTTAAATCCAACTTTCTAATGAACCAACTCAATGAGGGGCTCCTGTCCATGGAAGAGTGACTGGGAGAGCTGGGATTTTCATCCTGGGAGAGCTCAGAGCCCCTTCCAGTGCCTAAAGGGGCTCAAGGAGAGCTGCAGAGGGACTTGGGACAAGGGATAGAGGGACAGGGCAAGGGAGAGGGGCTTCCCACTGGCAGAAGGCAGGGTTGGATGGGATAGGGGGAAGGAATTGTTCCCTGTGAGGGTGGGGAGGCCCTGGCACAGGGTGGCCAGAGAAGCTGGATCCCTGAAAGTGTCCAAGGCCAAGTTGGACAGGACTTGGAGCAACATGGGATAGTGAAAAGTGTCCCCACCCATGGCGGTGAGGGTTGGAATGGGATGGTCTTGAAGGTTCCTTCCCACCCAAACCATTCCATGATTCTGAGATTTGCACTTCAACCATCGTTTTACAAGAAAGAAAAGAAACAGGGCATGAAATAGCATGAGAGAAGAAACAAAGTCAATGTATTTTCCCTAATTCTCCTAAAGGAATTCCTACAAACCACTGACACAAACTTCAGGCATGATAAACACCCACTTCCACTATTAAGAGGGTTCAGCTACCTGTGGCAAAAATTCAGTCAAAAGATCCAGACAGAAAGAATCAGCAGTCACGGAACAGAGAGAAAAGGCTAAGGATAAAGAGTAGCAGGAGCAGCGTGGTTGCACGTGGTGTCTGTCTGTGAAAAGCCACCTCTCAGCCAGGTCCTGGGGGCTACCAGGTGAGGGGCCATGAGCTCCTACCTGGCATCAGCCCCTTTCAGCCTCAGCTCCTGCACGGTGGCCACGGACCACAGGCGGATGCGCTTCGTGTTGCTGCCGCTCACCAGCCGGTTGTGCCGACACACCAGCACACCTGGGGAGGAGGGGCACCTGTCAGTGTCCACTGCTCCCTGTCATCATTCCAAGGGTGCTCCTGACAGCCACCTGAGCAGGAAAGTGGCAGGGTTCTACAGCCCAACACTGTTTTACAGACTAGAGGTCTGTAGGCGCTTTGGCACAGGCTGCCCAGAGCAGTGGTGGGGTCACCAAACCTGAAAGATTCGAACAGCTTGTGGATGTGGTGCTCAGAGACATGGTTTAATGCTGGACCTGATGATCTTAGAGACCTTTTCCAACCTTAATGATTCTATGAAGCCCCCAGGAAACCCAGGACCCTGAGGAAACCCAGGTCACAGACCCACTGCCACCCCACACATCTTGCATCCAACACAGCAAACTGGTTTTCCAAGCACAGCTAAAATGGGAAGCCTGCAAGCTCATAGCTTCTTTCCCAACACATTCCCCATTACAACCCTGACACTGCACCCACCGATCTCGCCCTCATCAGCCTCCCACGTCATGAAGCAGGAATTGGTCTCTGTGTCCCACACACAGATCTGGCCTGAGTTGGTTCCACTGTAAAGGAGAGCGTCAGCACCGTAACAGAGAGATGTCAGCTCCACCAGCCCCAGCACGTCAGGGGCAGGGGCTCGATGAACCTGCCAGAGAACAAAGCCCAGGAATGTCAAAGGGAATGAACATGCTTAGATGCACCAGGAGAAAGAAACATCCTACTCCCCTCAGTTCCTGCAGTTAATGCCTCAAATACAACCAAAAGCTGCTTGTGCACAGTCAGTATCACCTCACTGAGAGAAATCATCAGCTCTCACAGAGTCCTCACCAGGGGCTTGGAAAATAAGTCAGAGATGCTGAAAATAAATCTTAAAAGGTAAAAGGAAGGTTTACCTTGAGTCTGACAGCAGCTCCCTGCTGCTCCAACAGCCAGAACATCACAGCTCCCCTCCCCACACAGGCCAGGTTTGGGTGAGAGACAGGGCTAAAAGCCACGTCGTGGAGAGGCTCCGAGATAGGAGTGGACAGCATGAGCTCATAGGTGTGGGTGCTCCACAGAGCCACGGTCTGGTCACTGTAGTCCCCTAAGGAGAATGGGAAAGACAGGAGGAAGAGCTCTGCTGCCTCAGGATGCTCACAAGCATCCCCACAGCACACACACAACTGTGTCACTCTCTCACCCAGCTGTTGGGAGACAGCTGTCCCAAACACATTCCAGGTATGGACACAACTCCTGTGCTCAGCACAAGCCGCACGACACGACAGATGCTTGCCCAAGTTAAGGACAGACAGAACTCGCCCAGCACTTCACACTGGAAGCTGTAGCCAACCTGTCCTGGCAGTGGAGTCATTTGGAGCAGCCAGGGCTGGCACTGCAGCAGGCAGAGCAGTTTTCCTGCTGTTTCTCCATCCTTAGGAGTCACTGCACACCTTGGGGAATGCTGCACACAAACTCTCCAGTGACACTGGGCACTCAGGGCTAACCCTGTCTCAACAAAGAGCAGGATGTCACCTTTGCCAAGGTCCCAGCTGAGGTGGGAGCTGACCTCCACAGAAGCCACTGCAGCTGGGTGGGAGCAGAAGGCATTGGCCTCAGTGATGGCAAAATTCCCAAGCTTCCAGAGAGCTCAGGAGGACAGTGCTTTCCTGCTGCCTTTTGCAGGCTCCGCAAGCTCTGTGAAGACTTTCAGCTTTTCCCTCCCCTGCAGCCCAGACCAGAGCTGGAGGAGGAGAGCTCCTTTCCCACACTGCTCCCTGAAGAGCACAATGCTCCCTTTCTCTTCAGCAAAGCCTGCTTTTCTTTCCAAAGGCAGCCTCACCAGCCCGGAGCGAGCGTATTGCCTGCTCCACAGGTCCCCTCTCATGCAAAACAAGAGCTTCCTAATTGCATGTTGTCCTGTCAGTGTCCCCTGCCTGAACAAAACAGACAGCTTGAGCATCCATCCTGTGCTGGCATGGCTGCCTGGCAGGAGGCTCACAGTTAGGAGCCTGGCTACTTCTGTCCAAGTCCATCTAGGCAGCAATAACAAGGCCAGAAGAAGGCTTTTCCCTTTGCACACTATAAATAGTAACCACAAACCGTTTACAGGGGGTTTAAGAAGCACCAGTGCGTCAGGAGAAGAAAGCTGTAACTGCTGCATTCCCTGCTGTCCCAAGGATACCATGGAACAGCTTCCTACCCACGAGCTTGCTGCACATCTGGCAGCTATTTGGTGCTCACAGCACCCTCCTGCCATGAGCTGTCTGCTCTGGGGTGCATCCCTGCACCCACAGCTGCTGTTACAGGAGTGCTCACCTATGGTGACAAGGAATCTGTCATCCCAGGAGAATGCCATGGCTTGCACTTGCGTCTCATGGTGGAACAGCTCTGCTGTGCAGGCCCCATCCGGGGTGCTCCAGATGCAGATCTGACAGTGAGAGTCTCCATCCTTCTTCCCTGAGGCAGAGGCAAGAACCTAACAGACCAATGTGTAAGTAATTAGAGAACACTCATTAGCCTTAACAGTTTTTTCAGTCTCACACTAAAGGCATGTGGCTGGCAATAAAAAAATGGAGAATTCAGTGAGAAACAACCATTCAGGCAGGAGGGAAAGGCTGCGTCACCCAGAGGAAGAGAACAGCCTCTACAGAATCACAGAGCTTGGGAAAGATCTCCAAGATCATCAAGTCCAACCTGTCACTGACCTTGTCACCCAGCCCAGAGCACGGAGTTCCACATCCAGCTCCTCCTTGGACACCTCCAGGGATGGGGACTTCACCACTCCTGGGCAACCCCTTCCAATGCCTGGCCACCCTTTCCATGGAGAAATTCTTCCTGATGTTCAACCTGAACCTCCCCTGACACAATGAGGCCATTTCCTCTTGTCCTGTCCCTGCTCCCCGGGAGCAGAGCCTGACCCCCACCAAATGTCCCCTCCTGTCAGGGAGTTGTGGAGAGCCAGAAGGTCCCACCTGAGCCTCCTTTTCTACAGACTGAGCCCTTCCCAGCTACTCCTCCTCAGACTTCCCCCGCTCTGTTCCCTTCTCTGGACATTCTCCAGCCCACACTGAGCCAGCACGACAGATAGCTGACTCCAAAATAATTTCCATAGCCTCCAGGCAGAAGGAGGAACAAACAAACGGGATTTTAGGCTGTGGGATTGCAAAGATTACAAAGGGACAAGCCCTGGCCTGGGACAGCAGCTTCTCCTACCCGGGCATCGTGGCTGAGGGCAAGTGTGGAGATCTCCTCGGCGTGGCCCAGCCAGTGGTTCTGGGACCCCGAGTGCAGGTCTTCAACCACGATGACGCAGCCACAGGAGTAGGCGAAGAAGCCTGGCAGAGGAGGGGGAGGAGAAGGGATGTTTTCATGGAAAGGCTGCACATACAGCCCCCACCACAGCCCACGTGGAAAATTCTATGATTCATTAATACGTAAAAGCTGACTCTTCGATGCAGCTCAGCAGCAGCAGCAGGTTGGGAGCGGGGTGAAATCTAACTTTGCCTAACCTGAGTAAAGCAGAGCTGCTGGGCATCATTCCAGCTGGAGAAAGGAGGCAGGATGAGCTTTGTGAGCTTCCCTCGTGCTCTGTCCACTCAACAACTGGAGCCTGAGTCTGCCCCACCAACTAAAGCTTGCCAACAGCAAAGAGCTACTGGATTTTACCAACACAAAGAGCCCCTGTGTTTGAGCAAAGATCCCAATCCAACAGTCAGAAGATCATAACTTCACTCAGTACACATCCCTAGAACCACAGAATAGAATCACACGTGGGTTGGGTCGGAAGGGACTTTAAAGCTCATCTCGTTCCATCCCCAGGTGGGCAGGGACACCTTCCACTAGCCCAGGCTGCTCCAAGTCCTGTCCAACCTGGCCTTGGACACTTCTAGGGATCCAGGGGCAGACACAGCTTCTCTGGCAACACATCCCACCACTCCAGAGCATTCCTGGTGTACCTGTATCCGGGTTCCACACCATATTCCCCCTGCCATTTCCATTGTAGCCAATCACTGCTTTCAGTTTCAGCACCTCACTGCCCGCTGGAGGAGACAAGAAACTCTGCAAGAAAAACAGACACTGGCTTAAAATAATCTCTGGAGGAATGGTCTGGTCAGGTGCATCAACACCCACACAAGAAAAAGCGAGTGTCCTCAAACACACATCCCACACAGATCCATGCCAATACTCACACAATTCCATAACGGAAGAGACAAATAATATTCCATCACAAAAGAGACACTGCCCCAGCACAGCCAGGCACAGATGCTTTCAGATGGGGCACAAAACAGGCTGGCAGCAAATGCCCAGCCGAGGAGCAGCTGCTAATCCTGCTGGGAAAGAGTTCCATGGGTTTGGCTGACTTGGGATGCAGATATTTCAATAGGAAGAGAACTGGGAGAAAAATGCTGCCAGGTGGAGGGACAGAGGAGAGGACTGGGAGTGAAATCTGCATGTAGCTGTTCTCTCAGCACTAGCAGCAGAGCCTAGGGAAGGGCTGAGTTAAGTTTCTGTTTTACTCCTGCTGTGTTTGTTAACAGAGCAGGAGCTGTGCCGTGTCTCTCCTCACTACGCTCCATGGATTTGCCATCCCCAGCCTGCTCTGCCAATGCAGCTGCTCGCAAATATGGGAGCACAATGAATCACTCCATTGCTCACTCGTCTTTCACTCTCAATAGCACATGCCATTTCCATTCCTTTTGAATAAAAATGTATGCAGATTTGGGCAACAGAAAAAGAGTTTAGCACAACTCACTTTTTGCTAGTCTGGGAAGAGTTACATGTAGAGGAGAACAGGGAATTGACATTAGGATTTCTCCCTGAACACCAGCCCAGGGGTGTATTTCCCAAGTTGCTTTCCAACAGAGAACAAAATGGAAACAATTTGGAAAATTGTTCCACCTACCCCAGCCCCCAAATGCCTGTTTTCCACCTGGTAACCTGCACAACTCTCACCTGGGGGAGCACTGATGCCTTGAAGCGAGGAGTGAAATGCCGGTAGGAATCCGGGCGGACGGAACATTGGGACTTGGGAGTTTTGATCCCCTTCCTGGGTTCTGTCACACAAAGGAGAAAGTGGTACCCATGGAAGGCTGCTCCTGGGAAGGGTTTGGGAGCAGCACCCAGGCTGTGGCTTGCTTATATTCAGGTGCTGCGCACGTGTGAACACACATGAGGCAAAAATCAAACTGCAGTGTCACGTGGCATATCCCAAGTGGGAAGGGACCCACAAGGATCATGAGTCCAACCCCTGGCCCTGCACAGACACCCCAACAATCCCATCCTATGCCTCAGAGCATCGTCCAAGTGTTCCTGGAGCTCTGG
>WAAG01018955.1:23066-90770 GCA_013390105.1 Tichodroma muraria | reverse complement strand
TTGGGTTGGAAGGGACCTTCATCATAATCTTGTTCCACCCCTCTACCATGGGCAGGAACACCTTCCACTATCCCAGGTTGCTCCAAGCCCTGTCCAGCCTGGCCTTGGACACTTCCAGGGATCCAGGGACAGCCTCAGGTTCTCTGGGCAACCTGTGCCAGGGCCTCCCCACACCACAAGCAAAGAATTTCTTCCAAACATCTAATCTAAATCTCCCCTCTTCTACTTTAAAACTGTTTCTCCTTGTCCTATAACTATAAAAAGTACCCAAGTAAAAGGGCATGCTGCCTCTTTTTCAGTCCTGGGCAACACCTGGGGAGTTGAGGGCTGAGTGGGGATTGAGCCTCCAGAGGTGCAGCAGAAGGGCAGTTTCCCATACAGACACAGGAGTTCATCAGCAGACACCCTGGGTGGGTGACCCTGGCAGGCAGCACTGGCCATGTGCAATCAGCATCTGTCTTCAAGCTAAGGAAATTCATGGGGTGTCCTCAGGCAGGGTCCTTGGTGCTTCCCAGCTCACCTGGTGCTAAGGTTTGGGCTTGGGAAGTCCCTGTGGGCAGTGTCCTGTGTCGGTCCTCCAAACAGTGATGGAAGAGCTCAGTCCGTGGTTTGTGTGCCCCAACCACGGGCTCTGCTCACAGATTCGAGAGATTGAGTGGGAGGAATGTCAGCAGAGTGGAATATGCGGCTGTCTGCAGCTCACCACATTGCCTGCATGGTCAGCCAGGAGTCCATGAAGGTTGGAGGGCAGAGGCCCAAAGCACTTTCCCGAGTGCTGAGGGCAGGGGCAGGACAGCCTGGCAGCGTGGGGAGTCTTGGGGCTTCCTCCTCCAAAGCTCACCTGGGAACCCCAGAGGTTTTGGTGGGACTCGGAGTAGTTTTCAGCATCCCTGCCTCTGCTTTCTCCTATTCTCAATGGGAACAGGTAGTGAGGCAGGGCTGTGCAGGGTGACAGGGGCTCATGGGGTGCCAGCAGGGTTTGGTGACATGTCATTACATCAGTGGCACAGCAAACCCAAAGCAAGTGGAGGTGAGGCATCGCTGCCTTCCGCCTGGTAGTCCCTCCACAGCTGAGCCTGGCACTGCTCACCTGAGCCTGATCCCGCTCACCTGAGCCTGGTTCTCCTTGGCTGAGCCCTGTGTCCCTCGTCCGAGCCCTGTGCCCCCGTCTGAGCCCGCACGGGCCCCTGGTTATGTAAAGCCATGACAAGCGCAACCAGGAGATTCTTCAGTGTCGGAATCTGAGTCACATGGGGCTGTTTTATTTCCCCCTCTGCTAATCTCGTTTCTATAGAAACAAGATTGGGAGGAAAAAAAAAAATAAAAGAAAAAAAAGAGCCAAGCACAGAGCGAACGAGAAACCTGAGGTGATGGGTGAGGGAAGCGGAGGTGGCAGCTGAGGAGGTCAGGTGGCGCGGATGGGAGCGGGGGACCCCGTTCAGGATGGCAGTATGCGTAGAGGGACAAGGACTCTCCCAAAGGGACGCTCTGGGATGAACTGCCGCTCTGGCAGTGGGTGAGCCGAACACCGGGAGCGAAGGGAGCAGAGGCTGTGCAGGTGAGTGAGCATCGCTCGCGGGTGTCTGTCCATGTCCCTGTCCCTGCAGGGCACAGCTGGGCATGGCTCGCTGGGGTCCTGGCCCCGGCTGCTGCTTTGGAGACACTCTTGTGACCGGGACCGTGGTCAGTGGGAAGCATGCCACTGGTGACCGGGGCTTGCCGGAGCGGTGTGCACAGCCAGCGCTTGCCTGAAGGCTGACTGCGTGTTCGTGGCCGTGAGTCTGTCCTTCCTGAACCCTCTCTCTCCTAAAAGACTGCTCCCTGCCTGGGCAGAACCTTTCTAGCTTTGGTTATTTTCCCTGTATTTTACCCTGACTGTCCCTGTGCAAATAAGCCAGTGACAGCAGGCAAACCCCGCAGCTGCAGGGAGTGCAGGGCTGTTTGCTCCCAGCGCTGCTCACCCCGGGCACAGCCGCGGTCCCCAGACCGGCTGCAGCAGGGATGCCGGTGGGGATAAGCCCAGCTCAGAGCTGTTTGTGCAGGGGCCGCTCCCCAAGGAGGGAGGACCAGCTGAAGCACTGCTTGTTTGCCTGGGCTGCCCGCAGCCCGTGGCTCATCCCGGGACTGTTGCCTGTGCTGATGGGAGAGGCTGGGAGCTGCCTGCCCACATCTGGGTTAGTTCAGAGCCACAGGCACGTGCTGGCTCCCGAGTCTCAGGCTAAGGAGTGTGCAACAAGTGGGAGCTTCTCCTGCCTGGATGTGATGTGCTGTGGGGTGGATGGCTGGTGCGCGTGTGGTGCTGAGGGCTTTGGCTGGGTGCGTTGGTGGAGCAGATGTGTTGCTGGTGCTGGTCATCCTGTGCCGGTGCCTGGGCTGACACTCTGGTGACCTCGGTCATCCCTCAGCCGTGGCTCGGTGCAGCTGTGCTTGCGTGGCTCCTGGTGTCCCGAGCCATGGCAGAGTGGTGCTGTGCCAGCAGGGGCTGAGGTGCCCGGGCTCCTGCGGGCACACGCTCACCCCGGCGGCTGCGAACTGCCAAATGGCTTTTAGCAGATCACTACAGGGGAGGGAGGGGTGCGGAGCCGAGGGATCAGGGTTTTGCTTGTCATCACTTCCCAGCTGTGGTGTGGGGAATGCGGTGGTGATTGCGAGTCCCCGGCCGGATTCACGCCCCTGCGCGGCGGGCAAAGCCGGAGGGATGAATCCAGTGCCCGTGTATTTCTGTACGGAGCTATGGGAAATGCCACTGCTCATCCGCCTGCCTGACCAGCGAGGGAGTGGAGGGCGGCGCTTCAGCCCCTTGTCCTCATCCCAGGGCAGCTGAGGGATTTGTGTGTTGGGGTGCCGTGTCCGGTGTCGGCTCAGCGAGCTGCCGGAGCTACAGGCAGGATGGGGGCAGGCTGCCGGCCCACCATGGCCGTCCTCTGCCTGCCTTCCTGCTGCCTCGGCAGGCTGGGGGCTTTGGCAGTCACCCCTGTGGGCTTGGACTCGCAGAAAACTTGTGGGGTGAAGGGATGGGCACAGACTTGTGTCACACGGCGCATTGGGGCAGCAGGGGCTATGCCCTGTGCTTAGCTGGACTCTTCCCCCTTGGCCGGGCTGAGATCCCAGTGCTGCTCTGGGCGCTCTGCTCATCCTGGTTGGACAGCCCCGGGCTCTCAGCACACACCAGGCTGGGGACAGCACTGTCCCTGTGTCCCTTTAGCAGCAGCCTCTGCCTCTGCCTGTCCCTGCCTTCTCTGTTCAGGCTGCTGTGTGTCCCGGCTGATTCCAGGGGAGTTTGCCATGCCAGACCCTGCCCCTCCCTGTGCCTGAAGCAGTGGGCTTAGGGGGACATGTCCCATGGAGGCTGTGCATGGCTGTGCCACAGCGGTGGTCCTGCCCTCTGGGAACACCAGCTCTGTTCCACCCAGAGCTTCGGAGGGAAGGGCAACATCGGAGGATGGATGTTGCTGCAAGAACCTTCAGCACTGGTAATTATTCCTGGGAAAAGATGCCGTGTTCTGACTTAAATGCTGACATGGGACTCTGAACACGTGTGATCTGGCTGACAGATGGCAAGTCACAGAGGTGTGATTTATGATACAGCACAGTAGCTGAACAACCTTCTCTGGTTGTCAGGAGACAATTCTTCCCGGTGCTGTGGTTGATGTTCCAATTGATGGCTTTTCCCACGTGTCCCCTTGGTGTGTGGGGACTGCCTTGGCAGGTGCCAGCTGTGTCCACCGTGTCAGCCCTGACTGCTCCGGTGCTGAGCTGCTGCAGAAATGCTGCCTCCGAAGGAGGGCTGGGCAGGTGAGCCCAGATCCTGCCCGGATGGACCTGGAGTAGTGCCGTGTAGTGGCGGGGTTGGGGGAGAGCAGCACTGGCCTAGGCCTCATCCTGTGGCTGGGATGAAGCTGGCTCAAGATGACAGTGGCACCTGGGGCTGCCTGCTCCCCAGACTAGCACTTGTGGGGCTGAGTGTGTGGTCCCGATGGAGGAAGGCACTGAAATCTTGCCCATCAGTTAAGTGCACAAGGGGAAGGATGCTGACAACCACAGGGAGTCGGTCTTACCTGCATGCCCTCTCCATGCCTCAGTTTCCCTGCTTCTGCCTCAAAATCCCTAATGCTGATCCTTCTTAAGGGACAGAGACATCTATTACTGTTTGGAAAGCACTTGGGAAATAGCAGTGTGGTCCCCGCAGCATCCCCCTTTCTGTGCTGGAGGCTCACCCCCACTGCCACCTGCAGAGCCCAGACCCGGCACAATAGCCAGCGCTGTGGGAGCATCCCTGCCCTGGGAGCACTCTGACCGTAGGGGACCACTCTGACCCCAGGGGACTGGAGGAGCTGAGCACAGGAGCTCAGAGGAGCTGCCCCACCAGCAGGGTCCTGCTGGGGAGAGGGGCAGCAGGTCGGCTGCGCTCGCCGGCGCAGCCATGGCAGAGCAGGTATGATTCATTTCCCCTTCTGCAGCACAGTTTATGTAAAGCAGCTCTGTATAAATCTCCAGATGATCTGTAATGTGCTCCTGGCTTCTAATTAGTGATGCTTCTGCTGAAGCTTTGGGATCTGGCAGAGGTGAGGGAGGCTGGTTCATGGCTGGATGAGTTGCTGACACTCTCAGGGGGGAGGTGTTGGGCTGTCAGAGCTGTCACAGCCATTCCTTACCTGGGCTGTAGCAGCTGGAGGTGGTGGCCAGCAGGTCTGGGGGGTGACATCAGCACTCCAAGATTCTTGGTCAACTTCTGACTCATACATGGCCTGGTTTGTCTGCCGTGCATCAGACAGATCTGGGCAGCACCTGCCCTGGCCTGCAGAGCATCCATCCCTGTGCCTTCCCCTTCATGCCATGACCAGGGACTCACAGCAAGGCCGTATGTTTCTGAGCACCAGGTGGCTTCTCCAGCCCCACCAGCCCACCCTGCCCCCAGGGCTAACTCGCCTTCATCCCTTACCCTGATGACATGTGGCACATTGTCCTGTTTTCACCCACCAGCTCTTCTTTACAGATGCTGTTGGCTTTATCCAGTCTGAAGGATGCAGTGGCTGCTCCTGCCATGCTTGGGCAGGTGGATGCATCCAGGTGAAGCTCCTGGGTGTGTAATTGTCCCTGTGGTGCTCATTGCAAGGGCCATGTACTGGCACCACAGAGGCATGTCTGTCACAGGGGCTGCTGCCTTCCTGCATCTGTGCGGGGCATCTAGGGTTTTCCAGCCCCTCATCCCTGCTGGGGACCAGTTTGGGAGGGGTAGCTGTAATGGTGCAGGGAGTGTGGTGGAGGTGGGGTCAGTGCAGCAGATGGGACAGGATTCTCCAGGCAGTCCCCAGATCTCAGGAGATAAACACCCCCAGCATCCTTTCAGCTGGGGCTGGAGCCCTCATCCCCGCAGGGTGGCAGGAGCTCTTCCTGGGCAGGTGGGAAGGGGCAGGAACAGCCAAATGCCACCGAGGAGGTGCTATAGGGAACAAGCAGCACCTGTTCCCACTGCCCAGCCCCATTCCTGGGTTAGCCCTGCTCATCCTGGTGTCCACACCATGCCTGGGGCTGCTGCAGAGCATTGGCTGTCAATGCCCATCTCTCACCCCTCCCTAAATGGGATCTTCTCATTCCAGCTGAGCTTTGACAGCACATCAAAGGAGAGTGAAGTGGTGGAGATGGTGTTGGTGCCAGGCTCTACTCTACGGGCACCAGGATCCCTCCACTTCCTCTGGCTTTGAGTGGGGGAGAACTGGGGTTTGGGTTTCTTCTTGGGTTGCTTTTAAGGCAAACCTCATCCTTTACATCAAAGTAGGATTTTTTCTCAAGAATGTAAAGAATTACCCTGGAAGGTCTGAACAGCTCTTTGCTGGCGGGGACTGGAGAGACAAGAGCCCTCTCCAGAAAGCTGTCTCCACCCCGTCCCCAGCAACAGCAATTCATAAGCTGAAAAATAAATCAATAAGCAGTTAATGAATTGAAGATGTCTGTGTTTAAAATGTATCGGGAAAAAACTGTTAGCTGGTCGGGGCTGGCCTAATTACTGTGAGGGAAGGCAGGGAACTCTCAGTTCTGAGAAACGGCTTGTCTTTTTCTCTTTCTTTGGAGGTATTTTGTTTGGTTGGGAGAGGAGAGGAGAGGATTGGCTTTAGCAATGTGCATAGGTTCGAAGTTCCCCCCAACTCTGTCCCTTATCCCCTGGGACCTCTGTCAAATCACTCCTGTCCCCTTCCCTGCCCGGCCAGGGGCTGGCTGAGCAGTGGGAGCAGGTTGTGCTGGCTCATTAAAGGAGGACAGGAGGCAGTGGCTGTGACAGTGTGTGTGGCAGGGCTGGCACACGGCCCCAGTGCCTGGTCGTGTGCCCAAGCCTGGGTGTCCCAGGCTCATCCTCCCTTGCTCCCGCGCTGGCAGCAGGGATAGGCTGTGGTGCCGTGTTCAGCCCAGGCTGAGAGTGCCAGCCTCGGCACAGGGGGCTCTGGGGGCTCCGTGTGCCAGAGGGAGGCAGAGGGCTGAGGGTCTCTGCAGGGCAGGGGCCTCCTCAGCCAGTCTTAGCCTGTGTGCCTGTGCGCCACTGGGCTTGGAGACAGGGCAGGTGTGCCCCGCGCCAGCAGCTCTCCCTGGACAGAGCTGGGATGGATTGGAGTGTGCAGCACCTTCCCGGAGCCTGTGGCTGTGCTTTTCCCAGGTCCCAGGGGCTGGCAGCGGCGCTGGAGCACCCCACCTGGTGGGAAGGGGCTTTGGCAGTACAGACAGGTCCTTCAGTTGAATCCATTTGCTCCCACACTTTTTCGTTTCCTCCTCCAAAACCTCTCCGATGGGAGGCCACAGGGGCTCCAGGGTTTCTCTGAAGGAGTGTGTGGCCTTTGATTCAGTCTGCTTTGGTTGTCTCCACTGATGTGTGGAGTTTCTCCGGTGCTGGCTGTCACCAGTCAGAGTTTGGGGAGGAATGCACAGCCTGGGGAAGTGATTTTGCTGCACAGGGAGCAGGACCTGGCTCTCTCAGCCTGCCAGGCTGCAGCTGCAATTTGGCTGACATGGCCCTGTGCTGGTCCTGGCCTGCTGAACAATATCAAACCTGCTGCTGCTCCTGCTGTTCCCACCCCCAGGACGGTGCCCCTGACCCTCTGGGAGCCCCTCCTTTCAGCAGTGAGCACCTCCCGGTGTTGTGCCCCGGCTGTGCCGCTGATGAGGGGCTGCAGTGCCATTAACACCTCTCCTCTCCCCTCCCCAGGTCGGAGAGCAGCCTCGCTAGGTTTGCCCACCGCTTGTCGGTGAAGCAGAAGCAGGAGAAGAGAAGGAAAGCTGAGTATGGCTCGGCCGAGCTGTCTGCCTTCCGGCCCAGGTCTCTGAGCATTGAATGGTAAGAGCTGCTGGACAGGGCTGGGGGAAGAAGCTTCTGCCTCTCCAGTCGCCCTCCTGTCCCCTTCTCCCACTGCTGCCACTGTCAAAGCAATGTCCCATGGGACAGCACCCCTCTGGACCCCTGCACCTGCTGCAGAGGCTCCCCCAAAGTATCAAACCAGAACGTCCCCCAGCTCAACGGCTGGCAGGGCTCATGGGGGTGATGGGAGTGTCTGCTGAGCTGGGGCAGGCACACAGCCTCTGGCAACCCCCACCACTGCCCCCTTCCCTTCCCTTCCCTTCCCTTCCCTTCCCTTCCCTTCCCTTCCCCCTGCCCCTCCCCTGGAGCAGGAATAAGGAGCCACAGGGAATGGGAGCTGCTGGAGGACACATCCCCTTGCTGCCTGTGCTTCTCTAGGGGATCAGCCAGAGCTGAGAGCCGCAGTGGGGTGGCCTCAGCCAGTGTCCAGCTCTGGGATCTTCAGGGGTGCTTTCAGGGGCTGCCCTCTGTCGCCATCCCCGAGCGAGCAGCGAGCGGGCCCCAGCCCGAGCTGCCCTGCAGGGCAGCCCCGTGTCCCAGAGGGGTGCAGTGCTCCCTCCTTCCCTGCCGCTGCACTGCAAGGGGCCCCTCGTGTGAGCACAGCTCCCACAGAGCTGTCCCCACTTGAGCAGGGAGTCATTCATACTGGGCTTCTGAGCTCTGGTGCAGCAGTCTTGGAAGCAGATCACAGCCAGCCACCCCAGCGTTACAGGTGACCTGCTAAGGATATTTAAAAGAGTTGGAAATCGCATTGCTTTCTGCTTCCTTAGATGGATAAAGGAGGGTAAAACGTTGGAAAAAAAAAAAAGAAGAAAAAAGAAAAATGCCTAGAAATTGCAAGAATGTCGAGTTTGGTTTTCAATTTCCCTGCTTTTTTTGGAGATCTTTCTGGCATTTATTGTGTGTTTTAACACTTCAGTGTGAGGCTGTGGAACCCTCCTCAAAGGCTTCCTCTATCTGTGAGGTTCCTTGAGCATCAAAGTTCACCAGGTATTAATGAACCAAAGAATGCAGGATATTTGGGGATAGACTGCTTTATTCTCCACTTACACAACTTTCTTCCATTTGCTAAGAGGATGTCATGAGGAAACCTGGTCTGCAGTTACTCTCAATCTCCCAAAGAGACAAATATGTGAATTTGTAATGTAGCAAATAGGGAAACAACAAAGAGCTCACTAAAAACGATCAGAGTTTGTCTTTATTCATAACAAAGAAGCATAAGAAGCCAGCAAATCTCTTTCCTCTCTAAACATGTCTTTGAAGCCCCCGGGTCCCAGTTTAGCCCTGTTGGGGGATATTTGTGGTACATTTTCCCCCACTCCATGGTGTTTTCCTGGGGGAAACCATCTGTCTTGCATTTGGCAAGCCACCTTGTGCAGCAGCGACTCGCAGCAGTGGCAGACTATGCTCTTTTAGAGGGATTTTGTAAAGCAGCCTGGAGAGGAGCTCGGGGTGAGGAGGGGCTGCCTTTGCCTCTGGTTTGCTGTGTGTCCTTGCCAGAGCTCGGGGCTGCGAGGCCGAGGGACACAGGCCTTATGTCCCCATCCTGCAGGGACACAGGCACAGCCAGGCAGGACTCCCACCCTCTACTGGGCCTTTTATCCATGGCTTGGAGACGTCTTGAGCTGGATCAGACATCACCCTGGCAGCCAGGATCAGGAGGGTCGGGCTGCTGGAGCTCAGGTGCTGGCAGGGCACAGAGGAGGGTTCACCTCAGAGGGTCACAGTGATGAGGGGTGGCAGTGGGCTGAGGACCCTGCCTGCTGCCTGCTCGCATCCATCTCACATGCACAGGTCCTCAGAGAGGCATTCAGAGATTTTTTCAGCCTTCTCTGCAGCCATGACCTGCTAAGGGATCTCCTGGCCTTTTCCTTGGTGTGAAACAGCCTTTCTCTGTGTTCCCTGTACATCACCAGGGTTCTCTGCTCATCCCAGCAGGATCAGTACCCTCAGTTAGTCACTCCAAACCATCCTGGGCTGCAGGTGAGGCTGGTCCTTAGTGCTGTGGCTAATGGGAAACTTGGCTCATATCCTGGCAAATCTACAGATGCCTAATTTGTCTTCCAGAGCAAATACCTACCCACATCAAATCTGTCTGTACTTAGAACCCAGGGTTACCACTGCATCCTTTCACCTGCCTCTGCAGAGGTGAACACCCACACTGTGTGTGACGGGTTCAGCTCATCCCACAAGGACAGGAGTGGCATGGAAGAGCACTGGACCATGTTTTCCCAAATCAGCAGCTTCTGAGAATTCTGCCCATCTTGACCCCAAGGCTCAAAGGCAAAGGACAGCTTCTCAACCTGCAGTTGCCTGTTGCCAAGGAGGAGGTAGAAAAGCATGACATCATCTGTGCTCTTTGCTTTGAAAACCTGGGTGTCAGTCTGGGGGAGGGATTAGAGTTTCCTACTCAAAATTCCTACCAGAGCATTGTCAGTACAACCCATCCCCACAAAAGGCAAGCTGAGCCAGTTTTCCAGTGCTCCCAGTCGTTCAGGTGCTCAGGCAGGGGTGGATGGAGCCGAGACAGAAGAGAAGGAGCTGCACAGGGTCACACAGTCTGCCTGACACTGTGTTCCTGAACTAAGCACAGCCAGGTAGGACAGGACACAGATGCCTTCACCTCCACTTGGCCCTTCTCCAGTGCCAGGAGCCCTGTGCAGTTCTTTGCTGCCACAGCGAGTACGGGGCTGGGTGTCCTGTGCTGCTGCCAAGCCCGGGGGTGCTCCCGAGGCAGGTCTCACGGCACATGTGTCCATCAGAGCACATCCCCCCGGCTCGGAGGCTGGGACACGCTGAAGGATCGTGCTCCCCCAGGCACAAGGCAGCTCTGGTCCCATGGCACGTGTTCCTGTCTGCACCAGGCCAGTGGAGCACGGCCCTGCTCCCCAGCCCGGCCAGCAGCAAGCGGAGCCCTGTTAGTTCCACTTATTAAAAACAAAATTGCTGGGGGGAAGGGAGAGAAGGCAGAGAAAAAGTGAAGTATTGAGAAAACACTTCTTTCATTCATACGTTGTTTACTGAAATAAATACTTCATTATTAGGCCTTTTTTAGGGTATTTTTTTTAAAGCCAGCGCCACAAAGTCCCCTGTGTTCGGGCCTGTGAATGTGCCGGATCACCTCAGCCCATGGCTCCCTGCGCTGGTGTCCTGCTGCTGGAGGTGCTGGAGAAGAGCTTTCCCAGTCTTTGGGAGAAACCCGGGGGCTGCACGCCTGGTTTTGCCCATGTTTGCTGATTCCCTTTTCCTCTTTGCTGGATGGTGTGTGCTGGTCTCCAAGGCAGCTCATGCTCCAAATGAAGCAAAACCTGGAACTGAGGCAGGAAAGGATTTGGGATTTTGTTTATTAAAGCTCTGCTTTCTGTGGTCTTTGGTCCTAATCTAGCTCCTAAGCCTAAACACAAGGCTACTAAAGCCCTCTTGACTTGAAGCCCACCACATTCTGCTGTTGGGGTGAAGGAGGTGAAAGCTGGTGATTCCCACGGAGACCTCACGCTGTCCTACAGCAATGCCAATACTCCAGCAGTCGCTGTTCTCCCCACTTAGAGTGAGCTGAGGCTCCTCTCCTCCAGTGCCTGTTACCTGAGATAGGCTCCACGTTTATCTTCCCTCTTAAGTGAGGCTCAGTCCAAAGGAAGGGCTGCGATGCCTGGTTTGCTCATGTGGGCCTCTGTTCCCTCTCACATCCTCTCAGCTCCACTGCTCATTGGGGGTTACAGCCCTGGCAGGTTTGTCCTGAAATCCTTTTGTCCCTTCCTTTTCCTTCCTAGCTCTAGCTCTGGTTTTCCTTCTTCTGTTTGTTTCTGGGTTTGCTTTTCCCCCACACTCCTTTTCCCATGCTCACCACTTGATCACCTTGATTTCCCTCTGTTTTCTTCTTCACTGATTTCTCACTGCTTTTTCTCTTTGGGCTCCTCATGTTTTCCCTGTCAGACAGCCTCCCTGTGATCTGTGGTCGGAATAGCCTATTCCCATGGCGGCTCAGGAAAAATGCAGTGCATTCCTGCCTCCCCCCATGCCTTTATCTCGGTTGTGCTCCTTGGCTGCCCACCCTGAGGCTGAAGCCGTGCTGGCAGCGGCGTGTCCGTTCTTGGCCGCAGGCGGCTGCCCCGGGCTCAGCCCTGCCTGCAGCTTGTTTTTCTGCCTGACCCTTGGCACGGCTGGGTCCCAGCTCCTCGCTGCCGAACGCCAGGATGCGCAGGGGGCTGTCTGCCCGGCAGCCACCATGCAGACCACACAGGCCCGGGTGGAAGGGGCCAAGCGAGCAGGAGCCACCGAACATGGGAACCTTGCTGGCACCATCTGGGTGGTGGAGGTGGCACACCTGAGTGCTGCTGCACCCCTCCTTGTGCTTCAGGTTTGGTTATAAAGAAGTTCTTAAGAGAACTGTTTTCATGGAAGCTATTTAGTGTCATAGTGTAACATTTCCCCTGTGAGCGGTTCCGAGTGGTGTGGAGGTTCTCCCTGTAGGGCTGGGTGTGGAATCCCTGCTGTGGAAGTGCCTCCTAGCACTGGTGCTGTCACCGCTGTGGGCGAGCAGCCAGGTGACCTGTCCCCGTCCATGGGGTCCTCACCTCCTGGCACCAAGTGCCGTGGTCCTGGTGGAGCTGCAGGGCTTGGGGGAGGTGCAGAGCTGCCAACTGATCCATCCCACTGTCCCTGATCCAGTGCATGGGAATGCTGCTATAGCACAGCTCAACTGAGAGCCTGCTGCTGTTCCCACAGCTGTCCACAATCGTGTGGGACTGTCCCCAGGACTCTCTGTGTGACATTTGTCCCTTTGCCAGAGTCAGCCAGCACAAAGTGAGTTGTCATCAACTTTTTGGGAGGCAGAGAGTAGCAGTACCACGAAGACGGCAGGCTCAGAGCTCCTCCAGGTTTCACAGCCGTACTCGTCTCACTCCAGAGAAGCCTTGGAGCTCTTTCTCTTCCCAGACCGGGAAGCTCTTAGCCTGAGCGAGGGAAAACAAGGAAAATGAGGCCCTGAGCCTTGCAGTGGAAGGGGAGGAGTGCAAGAACAGTCTGGCAGCTGTGGGGGCACGTGGGAGCAAGGAGATGCTCTGGGCAGGCTGAGCTGCGGGCACCGCCTTGGCAGCGCTTTCTGTGGCTGAGCCAGCCTTGCCGAGAGGGTCGCCGGCCCCACGGCCCCGGTGCCAGCCGCGGCCCCGAGGTGAGGCACGGCCCCCCCAGCGCCGAGCGCGGGTCCGGCCGGGCCGGCGGCGTTGAAACGAAACGCAAGGCGCTTTGTCACTGGGAGCGCTTTAAGCCCTCGCTCGGGAACAATGGCCAAGCTATGGGGTCATTTGTTCTGGTATTTCAGCAGCTCCTCATGATTTATGGGATGTTTTGTTCTGCTGCTTGTCTTAGCTTCCCCCTCTCCACCCTCCCGGTCTCCATCCCTTCTCCATTTCAGCTCCTCCTCCCCCTGCTCCCAATTCCCCTAATAGCTGTGGAGCCTCTGTGCCTTATGAAGTCATGGTATCTGTGACTTATTGAATTAGCCGGATGGGAGCTGGACTTCCACACTGGGCTGGGCTCTGCCGTGGTGCCCGGGAGCCAGCCCGCAGCAGGACCCCTGCCCCGGACTCCGTGCAGCCGGAGCTTCCCCCGCGTGGCAGATGGACACAGCCATCAGCAGGACGCTGCAAAGTTGGTTCAGGGGCAATAAATGCGGTCAAGAGGAGCTGCAGCCCCCGCGAACGAGGAGAGCTCTGTCTGCAGAGACGCTCCCGTGCCGGGGCTCTGCTGGCTGGCCTGGTGCTGCCGTCCCCCCACCTCACCTCTCTGGGAGTGAGGTGGATGCCAGTTAGGGAGCCCCAGAGTTCCTCGTGTTGAACTACACATGGGGCAATGTGGTTCAAGAGCTTGGTTGTGTCCCCAGCATCCTGAGAATGGCCATGGCCAGTGCCTCTGGATGTACTGGGGGAGCAGGGGTTCACATCCCCCTCCCCAGAGCTGGAGGGACAACAATTTAGCAGTGTCTGTGAAGTACATGCTGGGGAAGAGCAAGCCCTCCAAACATCTCCCTGAAAGTTGGATTAACCTCAGGGAAGCATTGCAAAGGAATAATTTTCTTGTGAATGATCACTTTTTATCCTCATTTTCTGAGTTGCCTGCAGGCAGGCAGAGGCTGGAGGGCAGCTGCTGGTCCCAGTGGGACTGAAGTGGTGCTTCCCAGAGGCAGCTTTGCAGAGGAGCCACGGTCCCTGCAGCTCTGCTTCTGCCGCCTCATGCTGCCAGCAGGGAGCCGAGACCATCCTGGCCCGTGGGTGCATCTGGGAAAGGAGAGATCTTGTGCCTGCCCTCCTGATGCCACAAGCCTCTGGGAGCCCAGTTTTCCTCCTCTTCTCAGGAGAGGCAGCTCAGCTTGTGATTAAAATGAGGCTGGAGAGGTTGGGAGCAGAGTGAGGCCTGGACCCTCTCTGTGCTGCTGCAGGCTCCAGCAGGTCCAGCACTCTCATCTCCATTTGTTTCTCATGTCACTGCCATGGGAGAAATTGAGCCCTCTGGGGAAGCAGCAGAAGGAAAATGTTCAGAAAAGACTGATGCCCAGGTTCTCCCTGTCTGGGACCAGAGCCCTCAGCCAGATCCCTTCCTCTCTTGAGAGCGCAGGCAACAAATAACATTTAAAGGACAAATATAAAATATTGTGCTGATTTGGTGCTCTGGCCGCTTCCCTCTGCTGGTAGCTGATACCTCCAATAAGATTATTTCTCAGTCCATTACCCTCAGCACACTTTAATTTCTCTCAAATAGCCCAATTGCCTGATTTGTTTTGTTTTATTGTCATCATCCCTCTGCCATTTCCCGTGGCCAGAATCTGCAAAGCAGGATGGATGCCTTGGTCCCTGCTGAAGGGTGTGGAGGATGCTCTTCATCCTGCAGGATCTCCACTGGTTCTTCTCCATGGATGTCCCCCTGCCTGGAAGGTGCCAGTGGATTTCCACAGCAGGCAACCCAAGCCCCATGGATATACTGGGGGAATTGCAGAGATGTCACAATCCTTGGTATGAAAGGGAAACCTCTTGGATATCTAAACCCCAGTGCAAGTCAAGCCCCCTTCCACACCACCTGGTATTCCCATGGAATGATAGGAATGTTTAGGTTGGAAGAAACCTTAAAGCTCATCTTGTTCCACCCCATGCCCTGGGCAGGGACGCCTTCCACCGTCCCAGGTTGTTCCAAACTCCATCCGACCCAGCCTTGAACACTTCCAGGGATGGGGCAGCCACAGCTTCTCTGGGCACCCTGTGCCAGGGCCTCAGCACCCTCCCAGGGAATAATTCCTTCCAAACATCCACCCTAAACCTTTTGGTGTGAAGGCCTTCCCCCTTATTCATCACGACATAGTGCCAGTGCACTGGATTTGGAAGGTCTTTGCTCTCCCAGTCCCCTTATCTGGCACGCAAAAGTGTCTCAGTATGTTTCTTTTAATGGGAATATCCATAACAGTCCTGGTTTCCTGCTACTGGTCATGTCTTCAGATCTCCAGCCATGAACCTCCTTCTCCATGAGCCAGTTTGGACTTGGGGAAGGGCAGTATGGAGGAGTTGTGTGTCTAGAACAGCTCCAGCAAGGGCAGCAGCTCACTCTGGTTCTGGAATGCCAGGCTGCACTTCCCTCCATCCCTGGGAGCAGAAGGGATCACTGGTCCTGCTGCTGATGCTTCTGGAGACACTGGGTCAGTCCCTGTACATCCACTAAGAGCACAGTGGGGTGCTCCCTCCCCCTGTGTGCTGGAGCCATCAGCCTCTGCAAGCCTGGCCTGTGTCAGAGCACGCAAGCCCTGAAGCCCCATCCTCCCCCATCTTTGCTGCCTGAGTGGGGCTCCAGAGCCAAGTCCTGCTGTGCCCACAGTTCTGTGTGGGCAGGCAACCTGGATTGGGTTTCCTGTGCCCTGAAATCCCGCAAAGCACCGGGCCAGATCCTGGAAAGCAAGGAGGCTGCTTCTGGGCGCAGATAAGCTGCTGTGACATTCAGTCAGTGCTTCTGCTTTCCCTGTGTGTGCCTGGTGTCCTGCTGCTGTCCAGCTGGGTTCTGAGGGCACATCAGCGGTGAGCACGTTCCCGGGGCTCCGTGAGCAAGGAGGTGGAACTCCCAGCGGAGCGCCTGCCTGATCTCTTTGCAAGTGGAAGAAGGATTCTTCCAAGAGATCCCATCCTCCCAGAGCAGTCCTGGCCCTGCTCTGCCCTGGTCATGAGCTCTGGAAGGCTCGTGGCAGGCAGGAAAGTTTTGCTTATGGAGCAGAGCTCAACTTGGGTGAACTTCACATGAACTTGAAGTTACTTTGGCCGTTTTCTTTCCTGATGATGCAGGCAGGTCAGGATCAGGATCCTGCACTGCACAGGGACCCAAGGCTGCCTTCCTCGTGCACCAGCATGGTCACCTCATCCTTCTGAAGCACAGGGGCAGCTCCAATCTCTGCTCTCCATGACCAGGGACAGGACCCACGAAACAGCTGGAGCTGTGCCAGGGGTGGTTTAGGTTGGATCTCAGGGAAAGGTTCTTCCCCCAGAGGGTGCTGGGCACTGCCCAGGCTCCTCGGGGCATGGGCACGGCCCCGAGGCTGCCAGAGCTCCAGGAGCCTTTGGACAATGATCTCGGGCACAGGGTGGGATTTTGGGGGTGTCTGTGCGGGGCCAGGGGTTGGACTCATGACCTTTGTGGGTCCCTTCCAGCTCTGGCTCCTCCAGGATTCTGTAATTCTTGGTTTCCAGGCGGGAACACCAGCAGACAGATGGAGCTGTTTCTGTGTTACACTGGGGCTGTGCTACCGTAACTTCTACTCTCCCTGGTCCCAGGGGATGGTGGGCACCCCACTGCAGCACCTGGCCTGCTCAGGGTCACCCAGATGGTCTGTGAGAGAGTTAAATCCCCCTCCTCATGATGCTCCCACACTTCACCTGGAGATCACTCTTGCTTCCTCCCTTGTCTGCAGTCAGACCACAGAAAAATGAGGGTAACGGAGCAATGGAGGCTCTCAGGGCTGAGGGCTCATTGGATCAGTGATGGGAGGATGTGATTGCAGTGTGAGCCACCCGTGTGAACATAGGGACAAGCTGTAGCATCCTAGGCCAGCATGTGGCAGGGCACAGTGGGGTTTTCCAGATCCCAGGATTTCCAGGAGCATCCTGCTCCTGAGGAAGCTCTTGCAGCACGCGTGAAAAGCAGCGTAAGGAGCGTGGCAGGAAGATCTGGGTGTCTGAGGCGCATGAGGGTAGCCCCACCCCTCACCTTGCTGCTCAGGGGATGAGGAGGGAGAGGAAGGAGGCAGCAGCATCCACCATATGTTGGGACCACCATCTCTAGAGATGTTTCCCAGCCTCTTGCTGATGGAGGGGCCCAGGCTGTCTGTGTGTGGCTCAAAGGTCCTGCTTGGTGTAACTGTGTGAGCAGGGATGTCCCAGGGGCTTTGGGAGATCTTGGAGGTGCTGTCTCTTCTCACCCCCCTGCCACCTCCTGTCTCCAGGACCACCTGCAGCTGTTGGCCTCTGCCACCCTTGCTCTTTTGAGCTGCAGGGAAGTCATCCCTGTGAGCTGCATGGAGGGACAAGGAGGGCACCACAGTTTGCCCTTGGTACTTGGAAGGGCTGTACAGCACTTCCCAGTGGAAGTTTGTTTGCTCTAACCTTTGCCAGGCTTTAACTGACTGGGCTGGATTGTTCCATGCTTTTCTGCCTCAGGCTGAACTTTCTCCTTTTTTTTCCCCTCTGTTTTTCCCAATTTTCAGCAGAAGGTTGGGGGAAAACGGTAGCTTTGCCAATTTTTTTTTTTTTTTCCTCCTGTCTCTTTGTTCGAGGGCTTCTGATGTCTCCACTCTTTGAAAAAGAGACTTGAAATTTGGCAGGGATGATGCATTCCTGCTGGAAATCAACATTGATTTGGTCAAATGGTTGGCCACTGGAAAGCACGGCTGGGCATGCCTGGAGGAGCTCTTCAGGGGCCAGCTGCTGGCATCCCCATTTGCAAAGGGACTCTGGCCACTCTGTACCCTCCTGTCCCTTTCTCTAGGGACACCTCCCTGCCCACACAGGTCAGGTCGGGAGTGGTGGCTGATACAGCTGTTTCCCAATAACAAGTCTCAGAAGCAGTTTACCCAAGGCAACGTTGTCTTTGTCCCCATTTCCCACACGTGGCACTTGCTTTGGGCATCACCTGCCTCTCTCACCCTCAGAAGAGAGAAGGAGCAGAGCTCAAGCCAGCTTGGGCAGTGCCTTGTGGGGGGAGGAGAAGCTGAGGGAACGCTCCTGTCATGTGAGACCTGGAAAGGGTGTTTGTAGACCTGCCTGTCCTGTGGGTGAGCTCAGCAGCATCACATCCGTGCATGGAGGGACAGATTCACAGAATCCTTACAGCTGGGAAAGATCTTCAAGGCCATCAAGTCCAGGCTGAGCAGGTCTTGGTAGCTGGAGGTTTGGCTTGGTGATCCCTATGGTTTTCAAAGTTACTCTTTTATATTAGAGTGGAAACTTTCTAATTGCTGTTCTAACCAGGGGCTTTGGAAATTCCTCCACAGACTCTGTTATCTTCAGCTGGGGTTTGTCTACTTGATGGTACCTCAGAGCTTTCTGCAGAGAGAGGAATGACACATGAGCTGGGAAAGCTCTGGTCTGATGAAGGAGCAGGAAAGCCCCAGCTGGAAGGAGGCCCTGCTGGTGGTTACTGTCCCCAGCTGGTGTGGTTACAAGAGTGCTCAGGTACTTGTAGAGCGTTTTCTAGCAAAATGGTGGAAAAAACTGACCAAAAAACCTGAAAGGCTTCTCCTCTTGGACTGCAGGCTTTGGACCCTGACTCCAAACTCTGTGGAGTCTCCCTGACTCCTGACTCTGTGGAGATGCTGTTGCAGTTGGGTGGCAGTGACCCAGCCCCTCTGGTGTTGCTCACGAGTTGGGTGGTGCTGGCATGAGACCAGCCCCAGGGCAACGTGGTGGGGTGGTCAGAGAAGGTCCCGGTGGGTGCTGGGCAGGGAGCTGATCTGGGGCAAGATGGGAGCAAATCCTGGCATGAAGCTGTGCCAGGCAAGGGGTTTGCCAGGCTGGGGCGTGCTGGTCCAGGGAGAACCCAATGGGGGTGGCTATTCTTGGTAGCTGTGCCAGGGACAGTCTATGGGCAGTGGCTGGTGTGCCCAGCACTGCTGGCTGGCTCCTGCTGGGTGCCTTCCAGGGGGAAGTGGGTTTCTGACTCCAGTAACATTTACCAGCTGGGCAGCAGCTCTGGAGCCGGGTGTGTGCGTTTGTCTGCTCTTCCATTGTGACTTGGCCGACGTCTCCTCCTCCCCGCCGAGATCAATGGCTGTGGGCTCCCTTTTGTAACCCCTTTGGGTGCAGCTCTGGAAGCCTTCAGCCTGGTTTCCATCAGGATGCTGGTCCCATCTGGCTGGATGTCTTGGGTGGGACAGTGGAATAGAGGTGGGTTTCCACCAGAAGGAACATCCCAGTGATGGTCTGGAGGACTGGGAACTACAGGTGGGATGTAGGCGGCTGAGGATGCAGCCCAGCCATATGCACGGGGGAGTGAGCTCAGGGGACCTCCAAAAGACCACCTTGGGTGGTTTGTCTACCATTTGATGGTTCTGGAGAAGAGGTGGTTTCCACCGGGAGGCGCGTCCCGGTGGCATGTCCTTCCCGGTGGCATGTCCTTCCCGGTGTCACGTCCTTCCCGGTGGCACCAGGTGGCGCAGGAGGTTAAAGGATTCGGTTCTCTGTGGGTCTGGGTGCAAATAGATTTGTACCTCCCACTGCTGTGATGAGTCTGCAGGTCTCAGCCCCCAGCACGCCGAGCTGTGCCCCCATACCAGGCCAGTCTCAGCCCCAGGGTGAGGCAGTGCGGATGGGGCTCCCTGGAGCCCTGTTTGCAGCAGAACCAGGACCTGACCCAACCTTTGAACCATAGTGGGGGGCCTGAGTGTGGACTCCACCGTGCCAGGAGAAGGCACAGTGATGTGGAGGAGCCACACGCGGGGGGAGAGCCCTGGTGGTGTCACGGCAGTGAGGAGACAGAGGAACATCACCCTGGGCTGAGGCCATGACAAAACACATGACATCCCTCTGGCACAAGCTCAAGCTCTCTTGGGCACAGACAGGTGAGTTCTTCTTCCTGGCTCCTGGAAGCTCCCGAGCTTTTTGGTGGGGTGCATGTACATGGCAGCAGCCCTCTGAGCATCTGGGACACTTCCATCCCAGCGCCCTTCCTTCTGCCATTGGAACAGCCTCTGGCCCCACAGGCTCTGCCAGCCCCCTGCCCTGCTCCCTCCCCAGAAGTGTGTGTCAGGACCCAAGGAAGGGGACAGGGCCAGGATTGGGTAAGTGTGACCTTACATCCCTTCTCACTCTTCCCAGCATGCCAGCTGTGCCCTGGGCATCTCTGTGCTGAGCAGCTACCTCCTGCTCTTGTTGGATCCGAAGTGGGCCCCTGTGAACCCACAGGGATATTTTGTCTCCCTTCTTTTGCCTTCGGTAATCTTTGATTTCAGTCATCGTATGACTCAGCTCCTGCGTTTGATCCCCTGGAGCAGGGTTTGCACACATGCAGCTCTGGCAGGAGTGCTGCTTGTTCCTGGCAGGCTAGGCTGGGATAGGGTTTCCTCCTGACAGAGGGGCAGCGAGTCCCCACGGCTCATCTGCTTCCCCATGTGGAGGTCTGATTCAACCAGAGTGTGTTAGTGGCTTGGAGGTGTCTCCTAGAGCTTTGCTGACCTGCTCCAGCATCTGGGTTTGTGAGGTCCTGTCAGGACGGGAGTGGAGCAGAGCAGGTGCTCTCTGGTCCCTCTGCCTGTCCGCCCATCCCTACCTGCAAAGGTCTGGCTGGGTGCTGGTGCTGGCAGCATCTGGCATGTGTGGGCGTGGGGCTGAACGCTGGCTCTGGCAGTGGGTGTGGGACATGGCCAGCAGAAGGTGATACCACGCAGTTCCCATGAAGGGCAGGCTGGGCACTGACATTTAGGTCCTGTCCCCTTCTTGCTGCCTGTTCCCTGCGAGCAGCTCTGGCCTGAAGCAGCTCTTGACTCAGCAAGTAGCAGCCAGAAGTGGTGCTGAGCTCCCTCTGGGGTGCTGGGCTCCCTTTCTTAGGGGGCCAGGCAAGCACAAGGTCACAGACCTCTGCAGAGCTTTGCAGGGAATAGGGGTGTACAGATGCTGGGCACAGACATTTGTAGAACATGGGTTGTCAGGGAACAGCATTTTTCAGGGGACAGGGATTTGCAGGGGACAGGGATTTGCAGGGGACAGGATTTGCAGGGGTTTGCAGGGGCAGGAGTTCACAGGGAATAGAAGTTTGCAGGGGACAGGGGTTTGCAGGGTGGCTGCAAGCTCCCACAGAGCCAGGCCCCAGGGCTGTGCGCTTGGCTCTTGGCACCGGAGTTCTGGCTCTGACTGCCTCCTCCCTGACAGTGCCAGGGCTTTTGGGTGGTCACAGGGCTGTGATCACAACCAACACTGCCTGTTGTGTGGTGGGTACCTGGCACCGGGTTGACCACACTGGACTTCCCCAGGAACTTTGATCATGACTCAGGGCAGCTTGTCCTGCTCTGTCCTGTCTCCATCAGGTTCCAGTTAAAACCAAATGCATTCTCCAGCCGGAGCTGCAGAGCCGTTTGAGCCCTTCCAAAAATGAAACAAATACCCACGGACTGCAATTCGAATTGCAGCTCAATTAGGGCTTGTTCCCAATGCGATCATAAAACCTCCAGTACGAAAACAAACAACCCGACCAAACCACATCCAAGCCTGACAGCATCCTCTGGAATGCCTTTAAAATAACAAGGAGGGCAGAGGAAGATGAAAGCAGTGTGGCCAGTGGGAAGAAGGCTCTGTGGCCCTGAGGGGCAGCCTGGAGGTGGGCTCAGCAGGTGTGGGGCAAGCCAGTTTGGGATGGGGAGAGCACGGAAGTGACGGATGTGATGGAGATGGGCTCGGTGGGTACCGTGGAGATGGGGGCCAGTGTGGAAGTGATGGGCACGACAGAAATGGGGCAACCTGGGGCCCAGGGTTGGGCTGCTCACGGGAGTATTTCGCAGGGCAAAAAAGAGGAAGCTGCAGAGGTGGTTTGGAGCATGGTGGTTGTTCTCGGGGAGGCTTCGATGTGTGAGCAGGGCGGGGGAGCGCGGGGCCGGGGCCGGAGCCGGCGGCTGGAATGCGTGTCCCGCGTAACCCTGGCTTGCACCGCGTCCAGCCAGTCTGGTGCCGCGGTTCGGGTTTCACTGCGGACTTTAAACCCGGCCATATTTAGCGTGAGCCTCGCTGGCTTGTCAGGGAGGGGAAGCCGCAGCACAACTAATAAAAAAAAGCCAAACAAAAACAATGTAATTAAAGAGACTCAGCACTGTGTGTTCCCATAGCAAGAACATTTACCCAAGACTTCCTTGCTCAGATACTTAATGTGAAGCAGCAATTAAAGGCTGGCTTTGTGGCCGGGCAGCGAGGAAGGTTTGCCCTGGCCGGGAGATGGGAGCCCAGGGCTAAGCCATCCCCGGTGCCTGTGCCGGTGGGGAGGACCCGACGGCTTTTGGCACTGGGAGGTGCCGCAGGGACATATGCGGTTCACACGGGGATGCTGCATCCCTCCAGTCAGAGATGCCCTCAGCCCATGATGCACAGACCCACTCAGCTCCATCCCCACAGAAGTTTGGCAGCACAGAAGCAGAAAAGTGAATTTCCTGTGCGTTTTCTAGGTAGGGACCTCTGGGCAGGACACGCAAGAGCTCTGCTGGGGTAAATCCTTGTGAAAACAGTAAAATCAGCAGAGCTGGTCTGGGTGCAGAAGCTTCCAGCATCTCCTTCCTGACTCAGACCTGTGGATGGAGACTGTGTGAGCCTCCAAAAAGTTGAATCTCCTCCCTCAAGGGATGCTTTGGGGTGCCTGGGGCCAGGCTAGGATGCCAGAAGCCAGGCTGTGCCCACTGGTGCCCCCTTCACTGCTACCCAAGGTGGTGCTCATGGGCTGCTGGTGTTGGCAGCATCCCCTGCCTTGGCTGGAGAGCCAGTCATTGTGCCATTGTGCTCAGCACAGTCCCCAGGGAGAGGTGCCCCCATGCCCTGGCAGTGAGGTGTGTGTGCAGGAGGATGCCCGTGCACGGTGCGGCCGGGACAGCGACGCTCTGTGGTGGCAGTGCCAGCAGTCCCGACCATGATGGCGGATGTCACTGGGACGCTGCAAATGAAAGTCTGGTTTGGGGTACGTTTTAATGGGCATTGAACTACAAGATCTTTCTGGTCTCACTTTTAAGCAGTGATCAGGAGGTCTAATTTAAAAAAATAAAGAAGATCAAGAAGCGGCAGCATTATTGTGTTGCAGCAGAGTTTGCTCAAGCGTCTCCGCTCCCTTCCTCCCCAGGGGCATTGCTGGGCCTGCAGCAGTGGGGTGTTTTATGGGCCACTGTCAGCGGGTGATCTACTTGGTTGGCTCCGAACCTCTCTCGGAGTCCTGAAGTCTCCGTCTTTCCCAAATTCAGCCTGTGATTTAAGAGGGAGATGCAGTGGGGATGAGACATTTGAGCAGGCTCTTCCGTGCTGTGCCAGGGGACATGGCTGGCCTCGGGAGGACGCTGCCGACGCCCAGCCCACCCTGTGGTGCAGGATCTCATGTGTCCAGCCTGCGTGAGTCCCTTCTGCCACAGCTGAGGAGAGGTCCTTGCCATGTGCTCCCAGCTCAAGTGTTTCCCAAAGGGTTGCAAAACCCTTCTGATTTGGGGAGTATCCTGGATGGCGCAGGGGAGTGCTCGGAGGGGAAGTGCTCCAAGAGGGAATGCTCCTCTTCATCCCCTGGAGGGGTGCAGGGCGCTGGGCGCTGCTGCATATTGCAGATCTCACCCAGGATGTGCTTTTCATTTGGGTACCAAGCTGCTAGGAGTCATCTTTCCACTCCAGAGCTGTGCTGCACCAGGGTGGGCTGTGTGTCCACAGGGGAGTTCTCTGCTGCCACGGGCTGTGAGCCACTCGGGCAGCACGGACACAACGCAGTGTGCCTGGCATGGGGACAGCAGGGACGATGTGCTGCCACTGGTGCTCGGGAGACTCTGCACTGACCCAGGAGCCTGACACCGTGCTGAGCTCCCCCGAGCATTGGGGTCTAACAGCACTGGGCTTCTGGAGCTCCAACAAAAATGTCCTGGCAGGAGCAGCATCTATATAAGTTAGTTGTCATTGCTAAACAAAAGAGACATGCTCGCTTCAGCTCCACTCAAAACAAAACCCAGCAGGTTTGCCAAGTGGGGAGAAAAGAGAAAAGCTGGAGGAAACAAACAAACAAACAAAGTCTGCCTTGGTGCCTTTCCCTGGACCCAGGTTTCAATAAGCAAGTGCATTTTCTAGGCCCACAGATGTTTCTGTGGAGCAGGAGTCACTGGCACAGCACCTAAATTCCTTAGTGGTCTGCACAGCTCAGGGTGGGCAGCTGCTGTGCCTACTGCTCCGTGAGCCCTGCTGCCTTGCAGGGATGCCGATCATGGCATTTGGTCCTAGTTCAGAGCTTGCTTTTTGGTGGCTTATGAAATCCCACTCTTTGGAAGGGCTCCCCTACTCATGTTCCATTTTTAATCCAGCCTCTATTTTGCCAGTCATGAAAAATTGCTTATGCTTGGGCAGAAAGAGTGGAAAATGCAAATGAATCAGCAGCTCCTCTTCATGCTGGACGTGGCACTTCTTGTTCCTGTCCCCATGGCTGCAGAGGAGCTGCTGAGTGTTAGTCTCTGCTGCAGCATGTTGCTGTCCGAGTGTCCATGGCCATAGTTGTGGATTCCTGCTGCACAGGGGTGAGCATGGCCCTGGACATGGGTCAGGCCAAGTGTGCTCAGGTGTGGAGAGACCTCTCACACTCAGATTTTTCTCTCAGGAAACACCTGTGTGTTGATCTTGCCACTTGATCTCATAGGATCGTAAAGCCATGGAACAGCTCAGGTTGGAAGGGACCTTATAGACCATCCAGTGCCACCCCTGCCACAGGCAGGGACACCTCCCACTATCCCAGGTTGCTCCAAGCCCTATCCAGCCTGGCATTGGACACTTCCAGGGACCCAGGGGCAGCCACAGCTGCTCTGGGCAACCTTGGCCAGGGCCTCCCCAATTTCATCATAAAAAATTTCTTCCTTATTTGTGGCCTGGTGACCTGTGGGCAGAGTGGTCATTCCCTGCCTGTCCAGGAACCCGCTGGGCTCAGGGTGGGCAGGGCTCTCCCAGCCCACCTGGGCTCTGGGCTCCATCATGGGGCACAGCAGCCGTGTCTGTCAGGGCCTGGTTCTCAGCTGGAGACTCAGAGGGGCTACGCCCTTCAACAAAATGCACTTAAAATCAAAGAACTGCAGCAATTATTATGACTTTTTACTAGGCCAAGATCTGCAGTGTTGCAAACATTAACATTCAGAATATCCATAAACCACACTATAAACTACAGTGGATTTGCTTGTGTTCGATGCTGGAGGAAGGGAAGAAATGAAGGTGCCTTATGCTCATCCATCCTCATATGCTTTCAAAAAAAGAAACCCATCTCTATTGCGTTGATTTCCTGAGACAGAATCATAGTTAGAATCACTAAGGTTGGAAAAAACATTTAAGATCATCAAATCCAGCAATTAACCCAGCACTGCCAAGGCCACCACTAAACAATGTCCCCAACTCCCCAACGTTCACACAGCTTTTAAATCCCTCAAGGGATAGTGACTCCACCACTGTCCTGGGCAGCTGTGCCAGTGCCTGGCCACCCTTTCAGGGGAGAAATTTCCTTGATATCCAATCTGAATCTCTTCTGGTGCAACTTGAGGCCGTTTCCCCTTGTCCTGTCCTTGTTCCCTGGGAGCAGAGCCTGACCCACCCTGCTGTCCCCTCCTGTCAGGGAGTTGTGCAGAGCCAGAAGGGCCCCCCTGAGCCTCCTTCTCTCCAGGCTTAGCCCCTTTTCCAGCTCCCTCAGCCTCTCCTGGTGCTCCAGCCCCTTCCCCAGCTCTGTTCCCTTCTCTGGACATGCTCCAGCCCCTCAGGGTCTTTCCTGTCATGAGGGGCCCAAAACTGCCCCCAGATGGATCTGACCAGCCCCAACTCATCTTTTCACAGAACGTCAGCCTCTTCTATGGAGAGGGTGATGTAGTTTACTGGTGTGTGAGATTACGGCACTGCAGAACTGATGTCCACATCACCTCCCTGATGATCACAAGCACATCCCCCATGGCCAGAGAGCTGAACTGCTGGGGCAGGCAAAGCACCCATCCCCTGCTTGCAGATGTAGGACAACAATTAGCAACAAGAACCAATTGTGGCTGGGATAAATTTGGTTTGGCTGCATGGAGACTCTTCGGAGCTGGGATCTCCTCCCACACCTCCGTCCAGGATGGGGCTTTGTCTTGGGTGAGCTGGTGTTGGCTGGTCAGCCCCTGAGGGCAGGACATCTGTAGGTGTTGTTTTCAGCTATCAGTTGCTCCGGGGCAAAGTTTAGCTCTAGATAAATCAGGACCATTTCACTGAGTCCAGATGAATCATAACCACAGGGCAGGAAACTTTTATCTTCAGGGCAGCTGGTTTAATATACAGTAGATGTTCACTCCTGAGCACTGAATAATTCCCATCTCTTTACTTCTCATTAAAAACAAATCAGAGGAGGGAAAACAGTGAGAAATTTCTCTTTGTCTCTATTTCTGCCGTCTCTGAGAGAGCTTCCTCCTAGCTGTGCAGTCTGCCTGCACTGGGTCATTTGCCGTGTATTTTAATTGGCAGAACAAAGGACTTGCTCTCCAAAGCACCACTCCATTTTAAACCCTGATTCTGCAGACACGAGTGGAGCAGGGATCTGTTACAATGGAGGGAAGAGCATTCTGCGCGGGAGAGCATTTTTGCCTCCTTTGAAGAAGAGGAGCCACAGTGGAATTTACACATCTTGTTGATGAGCCTGCTGGAAGAGCCACCTTCACCTCTGGGCAGCAGCTGGAGGTAGAGAGGAGAGAGAACTTGGGCAGTAGGGTTAAACACAAGAGAAAGGGCAGGATTTTGCTGGAGGAGTCACTTCTCTTTCCTAAACATGCCAAGTAATGCTTTGCATCTCAGGCTCTGCCTGTGGGTCAGGACCTGCCTTCCTGTCTCTTCCTGCCAGAGCAGCTCTGCTCAGGCACAGGTGGCTTTTCTCTCATCTCTGCGTGCCAGTGTCAGCAGAGCTGTGCTGCTGTTCTGCCCCTGTGCCCTCTGGGATGCTGTCCCTGCCCTCTGCAGAAGGCTGTGTGTGCTGTGTGTGAGCCCTTGGCATGAGGTGTCCTCAGGAGAGGCCGTGCCAGGAGCTGCTCCCTGTCCGTGATGCCACATGGTGTGCACAGGCTGAGGACTCCGTGTCCAAAGCCAGGCAGGTCCCAGAGACTGCCGGACTGGTTTTCCAGCCCTTCCTTGCTCTGTGTGCGTCTCTCCCACCACGATGACATGCTCCTGGGTGCTGACCCCTTCCTTCCCACCAGAACCAGTAGCACTTTGCTGCTCAAAACTCACACAGTCCCACATGGCTGCTCAGGGGTATTTTGCCACCTGAAGCAACAAAAGACCTGTCTGCTTCTGCAAATGGACCTTTGGTTGGTGTGGTTGGTGCTCAGTGTCTGATCCATGAAGCCCTGTGTTCAGATAATGTCCATTCCTGGAGCAGCCCAGGGCAGCAACTTGACACTGTGGCTTGGGCCACACTGGAGACCTCTAAATCTTCAGGCTGAAGCTGGTGAGATGAATGATTGCCAGGAGCCAACCCCCGCAGCATTTTCCACTCTTAAATATCACAGTAATGAAAGGTAAAATCATTGAAGTCCTTCTGCAGCCCACTGTGCCTCATCTGAAATGAGGATGACAAAGAGCACAGAGCGAGGGGTTATTAATATCCTGTCCCACAGTGATGGCTTTATAAACATCCTTACCACAGGCACAGCCTCGCTGGAGTGTTTTGGCATGACCTTCACCAAATGTCAGGCTTTTATCACACTTGATATTTAACCAATAAAGCAAGGGGGGAGCACACTGCCCCTTAATATCTGACCTTATACACAGGGGGATGGGGTCAAAGCGGAGAGAAGCTGTGTTAAGTGTAGCCATGCTAAATGCTCCTTAGACCTGATGCTCCTCTCTGGGAACTGTGCCAGAGCTCCAGCAAGAAGGGGATCAGATGTTTGACGCAGTGGAAACCCTCCATACCATAGAGGATGACTCATGGGCAAAAGCCCCACACAGCAACAAGGCCACACTCACACCAAAGCAGGGGATATTGGCTGATGAGATGAGGTCTTGACGGAGACAGGAGGATCCTGGCTGCAGGGAGAGGGACAGCTCCCACTCTGGAGAGCCCCAGGAAAGACACCAGCTTTCCTTGTGGCTTGTAGATACTGAAAATAAGAATCAAAATCATGTCCCAGTGGCAGGGCATTGGAACTAGATGGTCTTCAAAGTCCCTTCCAACCCAAACCAGTCTGTGATTCTGTAATCAGAGAGGAGAAAAGATTTTGTAGGTTAATGGATGGAGAAGGTAAGGAGCAGCCTGTGAAACCAGGATCTCTTGGTGAGCAGAAGACTGGGGTCACTGGCCCCCATCAGGACCTGACACTGTCTGGGTGCCCTTAGAAATGGCCTTTAATGTTCCCTGCTCCCACTTCACTTCCAGAGAGTGCCCTTTGCTGGAACAATAGCTCTGAGAAGTCACATACCAAAAAGGGCTGAGGGATGGTGGTAAGGGCAGGACACGGGTTCCTATAGAAGGGTGGGTGTGCAGAGGGGACACAAAGCTATCCCAAGCCAATGGTGATGGATGGCACTCACCCAGCACGGGCCTGGGGGCTGCCGGGCCCCGCAGCCTCCACTGCTGAGAGGGCTGGGTCTCCCTGGATGGAGCAGCCCATCTCTGTAGGAGCTGGATGGTGGAGACTGGGTGTGTGGAGAGATTGCCCTGGTGAGATGGGTCCAGACCAGTTGTAGAGCTGAGCAGCCTGAGGTTACTTTTGTCATCCAAGCTTGTGTCTGGAAGGAAATGTCTTACCTGTGGGGATCATACCTTGGCACCCCTGCAGGGCAGTAGCAGTGGTGAGGAGGAGGAACAGATCTGCCTCAGCTGAAAACAGATGGGTGAGGGCATTGCTGGCGGTGGCATCCACCTTGCAGCTGCTCACATTGGTGCTGCCCAGGAGTGCTCTGGTTCTCCCGATTCCGGTCTTGCTCCTGACAGTACAGATGTGCCTCTGCCTTTCTGGCATGTCCTCCATGCTTCATTTCCCTCCTGGCTTTTTCCCAGGTCATCCTCCCCTAAAATGACGCAGCAGATGCGGGACCTCCAGCTGGCGCAGGCCAGGAAGCCACCAGGCCCTTCCTCACCAAATGCGGCCAAGAGGCTTTACCGAAACCTGTCCGGGAAATTCCGCGTCAACTACACCTCCTTCGACGAGGGCAGCCTGGTGGGACGGGGCGAGAAGGAGAAGCTCCGCAAGTCCTACCTGGTCAGTGCCTGCTGGCTCTATCCAGATGGGGACAGAGGGCCCATGGGGGCTGAGAGTCCCTGTGTGGGTGGGTGCTGGAACCTGTGTGGGAGCACAAGAATGTGTTAAGTGAAGTTGTAGCAAGTTCAGTTGGAGCTGGCCCAGGTGTTTGCTTGGCATAATCCAGATGTGTCTGCAAAGAGCTGATGCTCCCAAGCCCTTGGGATGACGGCACTCTCTCCCTGATTGGGTTCATGGCATGCTAGTGGGGGTCCAGGGTATTTGGTGGGACGGAGGAGGATGCTTCCCATGCTCAGCCCAGCTGCATTTCTCCTTACACCCAGTTCCAGAGCAATGCTGCACTCTTTGAGGCTGTGGAGCTGCAGGATCTTGACAGGGTGCAGGAGATGCTGAAGCACTACAGCCCTGAGGAGCTGGACCTCAACACCCCCAACAGTGAGGGGCTCTTGCCCCTGGACATCGCCATCATGACCAACAACGCTCCCATTGCCAGGGCCCTGCTGCAGGCGGGAGCGAAGGAGAGCCCACACTGTGAGTTGGGACAGGGAGCTGCACTGTGCCCATCACCTGGGTCTCCAGCGTGGTGCACTGGGGCACCACAGGCGTTGGGTGCAGGTGGGGAGGCGATCATCGGGCTCTGGGAGACTGGTACAGGCTGCAGCAGGGCTTGAGGGGAACCGTGCACTCAAGTGGACTCTGGGACCAGGACACGGAGGGGAGGATGGGGTCTCAGGGTGGGGATTCATTGCCAGCAGAGGCAGAGCTTGCCCTAACCACCTTCCCCTCCCTTTCCTCCTGGGCCCTGCGGCCATGCCCACCCTCCCACAGTTGTGAGCCTGGAGAGCCGCTCGCTGCACCTCTCCACTCTGGTGCGGGAGGCTGAGCAGCGCGTCAACGAGCTGATGGCGCAGGTGGTGAATGAGGCGCCCAACGCCGACTGCTCTGAGAAGGAGAAGCAGCTCAAGGCCTGGGAGTGGCGATTCCGGCTTTACAAGCGCATGAAGGCAGGGTTTGAGCATGCCCGTGAGTGACTGCAGGAGGGCTGGGGGCTGGGCCGCCCCTGCGCCAGGGCAAGGAGCGGGGCTGTGCGCAGCACCAGAGGGTTGCTGCACCATGTGGCCAGGACTTGCAGTGTGGGTGCATGAAGGGGAGAACGTGTTCCATCAGGGAATGTGTCCCTGGCACCGGGGAGAGGCCCAAGAGGGACATGGGGAGGTTCAGAGCGACCGTCCTCACTGTAGCAGTCCCTGCACTCTTTGTCCCCAGGAGCACCAGATGCCCCCAGCAGCGTCCACCTCTCTGTGGCCAGCAGCTCCTCATTGCAGGTGACCTTCTGGGAGCCCCTGAGCGTCAACTCGGCCGTTGTCACCAAGTACAAAGGTAAGGACCAGGATCCCTGCAGCAGGGCAGGGTCGCACAGCCACAGCAGGTGCCTTGCGCCCCTTGCACCCCATGTTAACACAACAGAGACATGGGCAGTGCTGCCAAGCTCCAGTCAGGCCACTTTTATGTTGGAGCACAGAAACCAGGGTTGCTGGACAGTCTGGCCACCATCCAAATGCTCTGAGCTAGACCAAATGTCATACTGCACCAAAGCAAAAATTGGGGTGTCACTCATTGGCTGCCCCCTCATCCTGCACACTGGGAAGGCTTTGATGTCTTGCACCCCTCACCCACTTAAACCAGATATTTTTGGCTTCTGGAAGAATTTCTTCCATCCCCCACTTCTGAGCCACCAGTTAAAGGTGCTGACCCCATCTTTTGTGGCTTGGTGAGGACAGCAGCTCCCCATGACCTTCCTCTCACTATGAATCGCCTTTTCCCCTGCCTTCACTCCACTGCCTCCACTTCCTGCGCTGTCTGCCGTCCCCCTTCAGTTGCTGTCTGTGACACACTGGTCTCCCAGCCCTGGTGGCCTGTCCCTGCTCCAGGGCCTCATGGCACCTTGGGGTCTCTCTCCTTGCAGTGGAGTGGGGCTTCTCCCCCACCTTCTCGCCACTGCTGGGAGAAGCTGTGATCGACAAGCTGAAGGACCTGCACTTCACCATCCAGGGGCTGGTGTCGGTGAGTGCCGGGGTTGCCCACAGTGGGCAGGGCTTGGCGGGGAGAGCCCACAGCTGGGAAAAGCCATGGGCCATAGTGTGGCCCATGTGACGGCGGGAGGAGATCAGGCACTGGCACAGGCTGCCCTGAGTAGTGGTGAAGTCATCATCCCTGGAAACGCTCAAAAGATGTGTACTTGGTACTTGAGGACATGGTTTAGTGGTGGCCTTGGCGGTGGTTGGACTCAGTGATCTTAGACGCCTTTTCCAACCTTAACGATTCTTTGTTTCTATGATCATTCTGAGCAGAAACAATAGGATTGTGCCGCGCTGCGTGCCGTGGGCACAGCCTGGGCAGAGCCAAGAGTCTGGGGCTGGGAGAAGCATCTGTCTGTCCCCGCACAGCTGCAGGCACTGACAGTGGGGAACCTCCCTGACAGGGTGCCTGGGGACTCGGCAGTGACAGGCAGAACGGGCCCATTCACCCAACGCCTGATTTATCCTCTGTCCCCCACCCCACTCCTGTCTCCTCTCAGGCTCTTCCTGAGCAATAAATCAGTGGCTCATTCCTCTGCCACCTGCACAATCCAACCCCTCGCCCCAGCCCCAGTGTCACCGAGAGGGGAGACCAGCCCCATCTCCATCTTCGGGAGCTCGGCAAGGTCACGGCTGGTGGGACTGTGGCTCCCTGCTGTTTTATCTCCCTGAGAACACAGGAGCTATGCCTGGGCCAGCACCGGGGACACGAGGACTGCGGCGGGATGGAGCTCAGGATGGGAACATGGGCAGATGCTGGGATAAAAGGGGTCACCCTTACCAGGGACAGGCAGGCAGGGAGCACTGATTTGAGGAGCAGAGAACACCCTTGGTGAGGTGGGAGGGGCTCAGGCATGGCAGCAGTGCTGAGCCCAGGGGCACTGTCAGGGCAGGAGCTGCCCTCAGTATGGCAGGAGGGGCTCGAGCAGAGCCCAGAGCAGCGTTGCTGCAAGGAACTGCTCCAAGCCCATCAATCACACTCTCAGAGCTGCTTCACAGGCTCCTGTCACCTTCATGAGTGCCTGGAGGCCTGGCAACATCTGGCAGCTTGACTGGGCCTTAATCAGAGGTTTTAATCACTGTCACCGTGTTACAAGCCCTTGACACTGCTGGGCCAGGTCCTTGTCTCCAGGGGCTGGATCCTTACATGTCCCAGGGGACTGCCAGCACCCCAATCTGCAGAAGCACTGAGTCTTTCAGGCTGGAGCATCTCTGGCAAGGGGCATTTGCAATGTCCAGTCCTTCCTCTGCGTGCCGCAAAGCCACCCAGCAGGGCCACAGGGATTCTCTAGTGTGTCATAACAAGGACTTCGTACAGGAGGGGACGTAAGAGCCAGTGACCCGGGCTGTGGGCTCCCAGCTGAGTGCTCCTCGTGATGTACTGAAGCAGTGGGCTGGGGGGGATCCTCCTTGCCTCACCTGCCAAGTCGGGAGAGGCGGGGGCCGTGCTGAGTGTGCTGCTCTCCTCGCAGGGCACGGCGTACCACGTCCGCGTGTCTGCCTACAACATGAAGGGCTGGGGTCCCCCGCAAGCCTCCACGCCCCCCTTCGCCATCCCTTCCAGTGAGTACCCCCGGGAGCACTGCCACAGCAGCCAGCACAGGGTGGGGGGACAGAGCAGCTCCCTGTGCCATCCAGGGGTGCCTGACTCTGCTGGGATGGGAGAGAGCCGACCCAGGGGCAGAGGCGCAGTTTGGAGTCTCAGGCCGAGCAGGGAGGCTGTGCCTGGGGGTCTGGGATGTTGCCTCTGGCCAACAGGTACTTTGCCAAATTGTGATTTTTCAGCCTTGAATTATCCTTGCTGCCTGGAAAAGGCTGAGCCATTTCAGGCCGCCTGGATCAGCTCATCCCACAGAGGAATCTAGGAGCTGGCTAAGAGCCAGGACTCAGAGTGGTCCTGCGTGGCAGTGGCCTCCCACTCTGTGCCACCACATGATCTCCTGTTCAGCCCAGACCCAAGGACCTGCATTCCCTGGCACAGAGCTGGGATCAGGGTCATGAGCCCCAACAGAGACCAGCTCTGGGCTGTCAGCACTCTCCTCCCTGTGCTGGTCCCAGGAAAAGTGTCAGGAAACAGCCACCCAATGTCACACAAGGCACCCCGGGGTGCTGGGTGGAGAAGGGCCAGGAGGACTGAGCCAGAAGGAGCAGCCCAAAGGGTGAAGTTCAGGACTGAGTGAGCTCCAGAACGGCCTCCACCACTTGTCACCAGTCCCAAAACAGGTGTCTGTGTGGTGTCCCAGGGGATTGGTGCTGTGAATGAGTAAGGAGCAGCCCCATGGGAGGCTGAGCTCGATCCAAGGATCAGACCATGGAAGCACATCCTGTACCACCGGGCTGCAGGCACCCAGGGAGCAGGGCTGCTGCTCCTGGGAGCAGTAGGGGCACCAGGAGCAGGTGGAGGTGAACAGTGATGGGTCAGAGATGCACTCTCTTTAAAGCCCATTTGCCACCTCACACAGGTCACATTCCCTGTGACCGAGATCCAGGTGGCATCAATTGAGTGTGGCTGAAGTGATTCAGACAGGAGTGGGGTTTATTTATTTTTATTGCCAGTAATATTTCTCCCTTCAGTAGAGATCCCTCCCTGGCCCAGCAGAATATAGTCAGGCACCTCCCTGGGTGTTTTTAAAGCTACTAAAAATAGCGGCAAGTTCTAGCCAAAGTTAACAGAGCTGAACTTTCCATGGAAAACAGCAGCGGGCAGGACATGGGGTGTTTAAAGCAATTAATATAAAGTTGAGGGAGAAGAGCCCGCAGGTCCCCAGCCCTGCTCGTGGTCCTGCTGCCATCCCACAGCGGGTGGAGCTGGCGGGAGTTTATTTATGTGTTTGTCGAGGTAAGCCCAGCTCCCAGCCCTCATCTGGAGTAACTGGGGAAGACCTGGAGGAAAGAGACTGGAAAGAATTTTATTTTTTAAGGCCACTGAAGTGCTACAGCAACAGACAGAACCTTGTTCCTTCCCTCTGGTGTGTCCCTCTCACGCTGTGGGGAGGCTGGTGGCCACGGGCTGCTGTGCAGAGCTGGGTGTTCCTGGGAAGAGTGGCACAAAACTAGGGATCTCCCAGCACACCCAGATGTGCCCAGCACCCACCACTGCTGCCATGCCATGGCATGGGGGGGACACCCACGTGGGAGGAGGGGATGGGAGCCCCTTTTCCCCAGGCCAGGGGGTGCTGGGGTGATGGTGGCCTGTCCCCACAGACTGGCGGGAGTACGACGGCCGGGCGCCGCGGCGGAGGGGACAGGCTGAAGCTCTGGACCATCTGCTGGGCCAGGTGAAGACGGTGCACCAGCACTGCATTTGCCACGGTGAGCCCACTGCACAGTGCCCCAGGGAGGCTGGGGGTGGGGGAGCTGAGTCCCCCAGGGTTGTGGTGTGATCCACAGAGCTGGGGTGGTGCAGGAATGGGTCTGTGCCATGGATGAGCAGAGCAGGGAGACAGCTCAGGCAGTGGAGACCTCAGCAGAGCCTTCCCAATGGGTTGGCATCAGTTCTTCGTCTCCTGCAGCAGCATCCACTGCTCTCTGCTCCACAGAGCCCTGCAAGAACCAGCCCCAGAGCAGAAAGCATTCGGTCTCCAAGAGCCTCAAACACCTCTTCCACCCTGGCAGCAAGTTTCTCAAGACACTGAAACGGTGAGAGGCTGATGCAAGGGGTCGGTGAGAGCCCCTGTCCCAGTGGGGCTGCAGAGCTGCCCATCCTGAGAGCTGTGCCTGCAGCTGGGGGCTGGGGGTGCTCAGAGCAGGGTCCACACCAGGAGTGAGCTGGTGGTGTCAGTGGAGGTGAGTCCCATGGCCCAGAGATCAAAGGTTCTCTTGGTGTCTCCATTTGGATGGGCCAAGCTGTGCTGGTGCCCAGATCCCTGCACCACCCCTGAGGGTCATCTGGCACTCTACCTTGTCCAGACTCAGAGTGTCCCCTGCACAGTCTGGCCCATCTCTGTCCCATGTGCTGCAAGGTCATGGCCATGGTGGGACACGTCGGGTTCCTGTTCCTGCTCCCGTACCAGCCACAAGCCTCCTCTGCCACAGGCTGTTGGAGAGAAATGAAGACCTGGGCCAGGGTGTCTCCTCTTCCCTCAGGAAAGAGACCCTTTGGGAGATGGAGCTGGCAGCTGGGGGTGGCACTGAAGTCTGCCTTCCCTCCCATGCAGGGGCCTCTACCTGACAGCCATCTTCTACAAGGACGACAACATCCTGGTGACCCATGAAGACCAGATCCCCGTGGTTGAGATTGATGACACCTACTCCTGCCTGCTCATGCAGGATTTCCTCTGGCTCACCAAGGTGGGCAGCCGAGGGACCCGTGCTTAGGCAGAGGGCCAGGAGTGCCAGGGTGACCCAGGCAGGCATCAGGCAACACTGCTGCCCCTCCAGCCCAGGCCATGGGGCTTGGCAGTGCAAGACCTTGGTCTTGGACAGCAAGACCAAGCCTATGGACTTGCTGCTTGCTGGGGGTTCAGCACGGACCAGGAAACTTCCAGGGAATGGCATTTCATCCCAACCCCTGGAAGCCCAAAGATGGGTGACAGACCAGTGCCACACTGGGCAGGCTGTGTGCCAGGGTGGGTGGGCACTGCCTCTTCACAGGGATGTCAGTGGCTGTTGAACTGCCTCCCCTCAGCATCCTGCCATGGCACCTCTGCCTCTGCTGTAGGATGCACAGGGAGCTGCTGCCAGCTCCTCCAATGTCAGCAGACTTAGGGAAAGGGCATGGAGGCAGCTCAGGGCCAAAATAATTTGCTGACTGGTCCTTATCTACTGATGGAAAGTGCTTTCTTCTCCCTTCCCACCTTGGCCAACTTGTATTCAAACTTAGGGTTTCAGCCCTAGATAAAGATGGATATGTGAGTGGACATGGCTCAGGGCTGCCCTCGGGTGCAGACTCTGGAGGCATCTCAGTGCCCTGGCACAGGGATTTCTTTGCACCCCTGTAGAGAGGTGCTGCATGCCCGTGCACATTCCTAACCCAGAGCAGAATTCCCCAAAACCCCCTTGTGTGAGCCATCTGCAGCAGCAGTGGCACTCCTCGGTGTGTGCAGGTGTCCTGTATGTGGGACGAGATCCTGTGGCTGCGGCAGTGTGTCACCGTCTCCCAGTCCTCCTGCTCCTGCATCCTGCAGACACGCTTCAAGATGCTGCTGGCCATCTCGCAGATGCAGGTGAGGGTCAGCCTGGGCGGGGAGCAAACGCTTCAAGTGGGACGCTGGGGGCCGAGCTCCCTTGGGAGCAGCATGCGGATGTACCACAGTCGGGGTAAACCCAGGACCTGCTGGCCATGGCTGGGTGTCCCTGCCTCATCCTCTCTGGCAGGACTCAGGGCTGGGACAGTGAGGTGCCAGGTGTCATGGAAGTCTCATGCAGAGGGGCTGGGGCCCATCAGGGTGTTTTTCTGGGCAGACTGGTTTCCTGCAGGCACATCCCAGCTGCCCAGACCCACCGTGCCTCCGAGATGTCCCCTGACCCTCTACTCTCTCCTGCTTTCCCACCCTGTCGCACAGGGACTGCTGGGCATCCAGGACCTGGGGCAGGTCTTCTTTGAGCCCATCAAAGACAAACAGGGCAACATCCTTATCGTCACCCTGAAGGAGGTGAAGACCAACCAGACCTTCGAGAGTGTCCGCTGGGTCCCCATCTGCAAGCTGCAGACCAGCCGCAAGTCCGTGTCTTCCCCGGAGGAGCCCACTGCTCTGGACACGCTGCTCATCTCTGTCCAGGTGTGTGTTGGGGTTGGTGGGGCAGGGATTGCAGTGGGACCCCTGGGAAACACCAGTGCTCCCGTTTGGCCTGGAAAGGGCACAGCAGAGGGGGAGCAGAGCCCAGCCAGCCTCCAAAAATCCTGTTGTTCCAAGGGGAGATGTCAAGTTGGTGCCAGATTCACCCTGGCAGCACCGGGTTGTCTTCCTGTGCCACTCCCCTTCTCCAGCTGGACATGTGCTACAGCATCAGCATGAACCCCGCTGTGAGGACCTGCTCAGTTCAGCAGTGCCTTTGTTCCCAGGACAAGCTGGCTTATCACCAGCGGAGCAGCCATGCCCTCTCCCCGGGCCTCTACCTGGGCTACTTGAAGCTGTGCAGTGCCGTGGATCAGATCCGAGTGCTGGTGCCAGAGCAGCTCCCCAACATCCTGTGCCACGTCAAGATTCGCTCCAACCCCAACATCTCCAGGTGGGATTTGCAGGGCTGCTCAGCCAGAGCAGCCAGGCTGCTCTGTCCCATCCAGGCTAACAGCATCCATCACCTCCTGCTTCAGTAGCAGCGTAATATTCCCTCTTACCCCTGCCGTGCAGTGCTCTCAGGCACAGGGTGGGGTTGTTAGGGTGTCCTGTGTGGGGTCAGGTCTGAACTCGACAGTCCTTGTGGGTCCCATCCAGCTCAGCATATTCTGTGATTCTGATTCAGCCTGGAGCAAACCAAGTTCCTTCTCTACCCCCACTTCTCCCACATCTCTGGGGATGCTGCGTTGTCTGGGAGAGGAGCAGCCAAGCAAACACAACTCTCAGAGAAATTGTGTCCACGTCTACCCGAACTGCTCCCTCCCTCACCTGTCTGTCTCTGGCCTCCTGCAGGGAAGAGTGGGAGTGGCTGCAGAAGATGGCCAGTGCGGAGGAACCTGCTCCCACAGAGCCAGAGGCTGACAGGTCCCAGAACCCCTTGTTTCAGGAGCTTCAAGTGGCCATCAAGGAGCTGATGACCCTGGTGAACATCCCATTGCAAGAGGTAGAGGCAGGAGCCAAGGTCTGGGGCAGAGGGAGGGGACAGGACTGTGAGCACAGTGCTGGTGGTTGCAGCAGGTGGGGAGATGCATGTCTGGCCCTCCTTGTGGGGCTGGAGCACCCAGATTTGAGTGCTGTGCAAACAGGTGAGTGGTGAGTCTGCCTGCCCAGGGACAGTGTCCACAGGAGCTGTTTGTCCCTCCCACACTGTACCCCCAAAGCAACAATGGCAAATCTGGGTCTGTTACTGCTGCCAGTGGTTTGGTCCTGGGCAGAATGAGACCAGCCCAACTCTGCCCCTCCAAAGCAGGCTGGTCCCTGGCCAGTGCTGGGCTGGAGCTGCAGCCCCTGGGGCCAGGTTGCATGGGGAGAAACCTTCTTCCACCATGCGAAGTATCTGCTGGGAAGCAACCCACCAGCCCCAATGACAAGGCATGTGCTTCTGGCTGGACAGCTGGGAGGACACCTCCCTACACATCACTGAGCCATCGCTAGTGGCACGTTTTTGACACCCTGCTATGGTGGCTTTGACCAGAAGTTTTGAGACTTTTAGGAAAAATTAGAGAAGTGATGAGATGATGCAGATTATGCCAGAAGCAAGGAGCCTCTGGTTGTGTGCTCAAGATGCAGTGTCCTCTGGCTGCAGGTGGTCCCTGAGGATGTCTCTGTGTGTGAGGACTGGGCAGAGGCCCCACCAGGTGATGTGTGCAGTTACCTGCACTGTCTTCTTGCAGGCCAAAGATTTCCGTCTGTACAGCCAAGAGGTGCTGGACTTTGGGGATCAGGTCTCCTTCCTGCTGCTGCTGCCTCCATCAGATGATGTCTGCACTGCTCCAGGCCAGAACAACCCCTACACCCCTCGCTCTGGTTTCCTCACACTGCCGCTGCAGATCTTCGAGCTGGGTGAGGAGAGGGAATGCCAAAATTCAACCCTGCTGGTCCGCTTGTCCTCTGAGAATTCCTGAGAGCTGGGCTGAGCAGTGGGGTGGCTAGAATTCCCTCACTCCCTCGAGAGGAGGGATGGAGGGGTGTACTGAGGCCTGTCCAGGTGGACTAATGGACAGTGTTGCCTCCTCATCTTGGGTGACAGGGAGGAGCCTGTATGGCATCCATAGCATGGGACCTCATGTTTTTCATCCCCCCCCTCTTTTGTTTCCTCTCCCAGTCCACTTCTTCACATACGACCGGGAGTTCATCACACAGTACTGCCAGGTGTCTGCCCTGCTGGAGCTGGAGTCACTCCTCTCCCAGCAGAGCCTCAGGGAGGCTTTCTCTGATGCCGAGCTCTCCACAGCCAAGCAGAGGCACCAGCAGGTTCAGGACTATATCCAGGTATGGGGTGGGATCCAGGCTCGACAGTGGCCTCAACCTGCCGGGAACTCAGGCAGCAGCGTCTGCGCCAGGGCTGTTCCCTGGTCTTGGTGGCCCCAGGGGGTTTCTCTGACGTGGCTGGTGAGCAGCAGCAGGTTGGTCTGTCATAGATTCGTGAAATGGTTTGGGGTGGAACAGACATTAAACGTCATCCAGCTTCACCTTCCACTAGCCCAAGTTGCTCCAGGCCCCATCCAACCTGGCCTTGGACACTTCCAGAGATCCAGGGGCAGCCATAGCTGCTCTGGGCACCCTGTGCCAGGGCCTCAGCACCCTCACAGCCAAGAATTCCTTTCCAATATCCCATCCATCCCTGCCCTCTGGCAGTGAGAAGCCATTGGGCCAGCCCACAAGGGTTTGTCCTGTCCCTCCAGCCCCTTGTCCCAAGTCCTTCTCCAGCTCTCCTGGAGCCCCTTTAGGCACTGGAAGAGGCTCTGAGGTCTCCCTGGAGCCTTCTCAAGGCTGCAGTTGCTTTATCAAGCAACTTCTTACTGCAATGATCACGTTAAAAATCCCAAGGAGAGACCCAAAGACTTCTGCATTGCACATGCCCTCCTTGCTAGAAAAAGGCCTGCAAGTGCATTTTGGGGTGGACTTGCAAAAGAGCATCCCACACTATCCCTGTCCCTACCTGGGAGCACTTTCTTTGCATTTTCCGGCTTAGAGATTCCCCTAAAGCTCTGGGGAGAGGTGTGTATGTGTGTACAGACTCCATGTTTTGCTATGGGACTTTCTTGTTGCTGTTGTTTGCTGTGTGAAAGGGCTCCTCCATTTCCTCTGTTGGCAGCAAATGGAGGAGATTTGGCGAGAAATGCGCTGGATCATGGATGTCCTGCAGCACGCCCGCTACAAGCAGCCCTCCTGTGGGGTGTCTCTCAGTGGCTTCCTCAGCGAGGCCGGGGGGCCAATGAAGGAGAAAAACCAATCCTCCTTGTCCCACCTTGACTACCTTCCATCCCCAGTGCCCTCACCAGAGACCAGCCGCAAGCTCAACTCCGGTAAGGACCCGGCTGTGCTGAGCTGCTGCCCGGTGGGCTCCGGGGCTGCCCGTGCTCAGCGGGTCAGGGGGGGCTGCGCCCGAGGTGCCGGCAGGGCTGGAGCCGGGAGTATGGGCAGGGCAGCCAGCCTCAGCCGGGGCTGAGGACCCGCTCTGCCTGTGCCCTGGCGGGCGCAGCTCACGCGTGTGACAAGGGGGTAAACCTCAGAGGCTCCCTTGGATTGCACCTCAGCGGGGGCTGCCCATACTCAGGCTGAGCCTTTCTTTGCTTCTCTCACCCCTCGCAGACTCGCACGGGCTGTCGGATGAGGAAGGCTCCTCGGAGGTGTTCCTGGCCACCGACAGCGACTATGACTCCAGCCGGGCGCAGAGCCCGAAGGAGCTCGACCTGGTGTACTCCTCCTCGGGGCCCGAGTGCTGCAGCCGGAGGGTGGCCCGCACCCTGCGGGACAGTGCTCCGGATGTCCTGCAGAGCCACGAGCTCAAGACCCCACCCCCAGTGCCGCCACCGCCAGAGGAGCCCCGGGCAGCGCCCAAGCTCTATGACAGTGACTTTGTCCTGCCCAGCCGGCAGATCGAGCTGCTGCGCATCACCGAGAAGCGACAGGCGTACTGCGTTCGGACCAGCAGCCTGGACTTCCCCAAACCCCACTGCCCCGCCCCGAGAAAGTCCTGCCCCGGCTCCGTGGACAGCTCCCCGACGGAGAGCAGGACCACTGGCCACTGCGGTCAGCTCAGGCTGGGGACTGGCTCAACACCCAGCCCCGAGCGCCGCCGAGGCGGGCAGGGCTCAGAGCCCGTGTGCCGGACGCGCTCGGATGAGTGGACTCAGAGCTTGCCAGAGCAGCAGCCAGAGCGGCCCGAGGGCTTGGCTGACCAAGGGAAGAAGCCGGGCTCTGTCACCTTGAGGGTCTGCCCTCAGTACGAAACAGGACTCTCCAGAGAGACCAGTGTCAAGGTACCAGAGCCTGTAACAGGTAGCAGAGCGGCTCTGCCGTGCCCAGAGGGACGCGACTGGCAGGATGGGGACAGAGGCAGCAGGGCTTATGTGCCCCATACCTGGCACTGCCCTCCCCATCCTCCACTGTCCCAGGGGTGAGGTCCCCTGGAGACCCACAGCACTCCTGCCCTGACTCCCTCTGTCCTTCCTGTAGGGATGAGGCTCCTGGTAGGACAGGGTGTCTCTGCAGGAGCAATGGCTACTGCTGCAGAAGGAGTGAGCCAGGACCACACATAGTGAATTCTGAGGACAAGGTGGTGGGACTGAAGTTCAGCTCTTAGTCTGTGGTTCAGTAGGTGACAGTAGGTTGGTGCCACCCAGTGTGGGCAGGCAGAGCAAAGGTCGCATTGCCACATCCTTGCCACGTCTTGGTGTTCAAACACATCATTCTTGCAGGCCAAAATTCGGCCGTCACCCCTGCCCTGGCCGTGCTCCTCCTACAGCTTCCCCTTCCCAGGTGTGTAGTTTCTGCTCCAGCCTTCCCCATTAGGGAAGGGAGTGCAGGAGCCTTTTGTCTCCAGCCTGTGGCAACTCCAATGGCAGAACCCACTCCAGTTCCAGCTGGAGCAGCAGGCAGAGCTCCTTGCATGTTCCTTCAGACTATGCTGGAGCAGCTGTGTGACCTGCCTCCTCTCCACGGGGGCTTTGCTGCCAAGAACTGACCCCCCAGCACTGATCACTCACATCTGCTCCAGGAAGGATCCCCCATAGGTGCACATCTTGGGCAGGTCCCCCTCTGGCTTTCTGGCCTCCATTGGTCCCAGCTATGGAGATCCTTCCCCTGTTGAAATTTCCCTTCCGAGACATTCCTGGTCTCGGGCTCAGGACTGAGGATGATGGAGCAGAAAATCATTAAATCATGGACTGGTTTGGGTTGAAAGTGACCCTAAAGGGATGGCAGAGGAAGAACAGAGCCAACAAGCTGGTTGGTTTATTGCTGGGGAGGTTTGATAGCCAGTGTCTCTGTACCCAGCTGGGACATCCTTGCAGAGACAACTCTGCCTTGCCATTTGAGGAATGCCCATAGATTTCTTTGGAACTGAAGGGCAGCCCTCAGGTTCTTGGCGGGCTGCCCATGTGGCTTTTGAAGTTGCAAAGCTCTGGACACGCCTGCTTGAAAGCGTTTTATGATGTTCTCCTCCAAGGAAGGCGAGTTCAAAGGCGAGGCTCCTTGGCTGGTGTAAATCAGCTGAGACCTGCCATGGCTGTTCAGGCTTGGCAGTGCTCACGTGGGCCCAGGACTGGGACCACCCTGCCGGGGCAGCACTCCTGGCGCTCTGCAAGCCCTCACAGATGTGCCAAAGGAAACGTTGCCTTGCCTAGGCGAGGATGGATGTCCTGCCTTTGGGCCTTTGAAGCCAAGCAGCAGCTCCTGGCCTTGGCAGCCAGGGACCTGATGAGCTCATTTTCTTGACAGGATTTGGGATTCACAGGGCTGTCCCCAGGCAAGCAGAGGGCAAGGGTGGCTGTTGGTGGGAGAACCCCAACTTGTGCACAGAATGAGATTTAGCGCCATGTTCCAAAGAGGTTTCCGTTGTAGTTTGGCAGAGCTGGTGTAGTCCAGACGGTCTGAGGGTCTGGACCCTGCTCACCGAGGGGAATTCACACAGATCCCTCATGGTACCAGGAGCGGGACAGGGGCTGTGCCTCTCCAGCTACAGGTGATGAGATGGTGGGGCAGCCTCAGCAGAGCTGTGGGTGACACGTGCAAGGGCTGAGTGACAAGGGTTTGGAGAGAGGAGTGGAGGCAGGAGAGCAGTCTGAGTTTGGGCCCTAGCATGCTGGGGCACCCCTTGGGTTTTCCCTGGGCATGGTGTGCCCGTGGCTCTGTGCCAGACTGCTGCCACCTGCTCACGGGTACCACTGGAGCTGTTCCTCCACCCTCACCGTTCTGCCTCCGGCCCCTGTTCCTCCTTGTTCCTCCCCCTTACCATCCATCTCTCCCACCTCTCTCTCTCCACAGCTGCACATCACCAGCCAGACGCCTGCCAGGGAGCTGGTGAAGCTGGTGGTGCTGGAGATGAACGGCATCTCGCGGGACGTGCTGGGTGGCTCGGCCGCCGTCTGCTACGGCGAGGAGCAGCTGGAGCACTTCGGACTGGTGTTTGCTGCCGCCGGGAGTGAGCGGTGGCTCCCCGATGACTTCTTGCCTCTGTCCCTCCACACCAGCCAGCCCGAAGGGCGGTTCTACGTCCGCATCAAGGAGACGTCCCCTCTGGTGCTCCAGTATGCACCAGCGACCACCGTATGAGAGCAGGAGAGCCGGCGGGACGGAGCGGAGACCTCGGCTTCCACAGAGCAGACAGCTCGTCTCTGATGCTTCCTTCTTCCACAGACACCCTCTCATCAGGCATCCACGGGGTGGAATGGGATCATACTGGGTTGTGTGTTATTTGTTTGTGCTATTTTTTAATTTTTTTTTTTTTAACCAAAGAGACATCGAGACTCAGTTTTTCTGACTGGAGGAGGGTGGAGTCTGGAGACCTCAGAGCTCAGGAGGAATCTCTGCAGGAATGGAATTTTTGAAAGTAAACATTTAAAGGAGAAAGAGGGGGGAGAGAGAGAGAGGAAAAATATTACAAGAAGAAGCAGCAATACTTCTTTTTTTCCCCTTTCTTTTTTTCTGAAAAACCTTGTTTGGGATTCACTGAAGGCAAAGCCACAGAGGATTGCTGGGGAGGGCTGTGGTGTCAGTGAGGAGAGGGCAGGAGCCACAAGGACAACCCTGGGAAGGGTGTTTTCTTATCTGCCCTCCTTTCACTGCACCTGGAGAAATGATTCTTGCACACAGTTCTTGGAACAAAATTATATTAGTATTTTTATGCTGAAAAAAAGTCAATAATCATTGTGCCAGAGCCACTGGAGTTGCGTAAAGGTGAAGAGCCTTTGACTTGTGTCCAAGACTAAAGGAACCCGTGCAGCCAGCCCCCTGCGCTCGCAGACGCGTCAATGCCACACTAGAGGTTTGCTATAGGGCATCTCCTGCAACCCCCTGGGCTTCTCTGTCCCCCCGGGTGCTGTTTTGTTCTGGTGATTGTGCTTCTCTAGTATGTCCTACAGCATGACATTTTGTTAGCCACTAGGTCTCCTGTTAACAAGGTTACTTTTCTGGTCTCCTGTGGTCATAGTAAAGACGACTGCTGCTGACGGCATATCACTTGTCCTTCTTGTGGCTTGGTGCGTAGCATTCCATCATCCATCTCCAGACCAGCCCTGATTCCAAGGAATCAGGGCTACTCTCCCCCAGGAGTGTTTAGTGGGATGCTTTGTACATTACATTAACGCACAAATCACACGTGTGGGAGCAAAGCACAAGTCAGAAATGCTCTTCTGGGATTCACTGCTCTGTAAGGCAGCGAGATAAGCTTGGGCGTGCCAAGGCATCACCTCCACAGTATGGTAAACCCCCAGAGCTGCAGGGCTGGATGCCTAGGTCTGGTCCTGCAGCCACTGAGGGAAGAGCACCAGAAGAGGGGCAGGGATGGCAGCGAGAGCGCACAGCTGTGTCACAGCTGGCACAATCACTGCGAGCAAGGTGCCAGACTGGCACCCCTGGTCAAGACAAGGCTCCCGATGCCAATGCCCCTGCAGCAGCCACCTCACTGCCCTTCCCTTGGCATGGAGGGATCAGGGCTGAGCAGCAGCCCCCTGTTGCTGGCTACCAGGGTGCAGGAGGGGCTCTGTGGGCAGCCACATGGTTGGCTGCCACTCCACAGAGGTTCCTCATTCCTCGCCTTGCGGCAACCAATGTGGCACAGGCAGGAAAATATCCCAGCACGAACCCTTCCTGCCCCACGTCAAAGGCGCTGTGGAGGGGAGGATCCCGTGCCAGCCCCTCAGCTGGTGCAAATCAACCAGCAGCACATTGACGTCAGCTCAGGCACTGCCATGGGATGTGGAGGCAAGCGACAAAGGAACTTTTTAGAAGGCACTTCTCCCATCTCCTCTCTCCTTTGCTCGTCTTCTGCCTCAGTTAAAACCAATCCCACTCTCCCAGGTCAAGGAAGAAGTGGGTTGGTGAGTGCAGAGGTTCCCATGGTGTTTGTCGTTGTTGGGCATCCTCAGGCATTGACATCCCAAAGAGGCAGGAGCTGCAGGGTGGCCCTTCCCTTTACATGTGTCACCTGATGCTCCGAGCCTGAGGCAGGGGTAGAGGGAAAGCACAACTGGTGGAAAACTAAGTGCCTTTTTGGAAGTCACAGAGTGTATTCAGTGCTAGATCAGGGCTATGTACAGAAAGCTACATCTGTGTCCCTGATGCTCCTCAGCATGGAGCCGTGCAACTCCTGGTGCCCTTTTATTTGACCCCATAAGGGAAAAAGGCCTCCCTTTCCTTAAGAATTTGTTGTCCCTTCCTAGAAGCCCTGTTCTATTGAGAGAGACAGAGCCATGACCCAAAGTCAGGCACTGGTCTTTGGGGTGGATCTGGGCCAGTGTCTGCAGCCAGAGCTGGGACTCTGCAGCTGGGAGCTGGTTCCCGCACCTCTGCGCAGAGCTCTGCCCATGGAAAGGTCTCGCTGGCCGTGCAAAGCTTTTCTGCAGGAGCTGCTCTGGCCATGCAGCAGCTTGGATCACTTGGCTGCAGGGAACAGTAGGGGACCTCCTCCCCTTGCCTGGGAGAGGAAGAGGGAAGGAGCAGGGGCCTGGGTAGGAGCAGAGTTCGATGCAAAGTGGGATGGGCAGGAGCTGCGCAGCTGTTTTGTGGAAGCCCCACAACCAGGGACACAGGAATGTGTGATGTCCTGGTACAACACACTCCTCACAGAATGGCACAAGATTTGGGCTTGGGAGGGACCTCTGGAGATTGTGCAGTCCAACCCCTTGCCCAGGCAGGGTCACCTGGAGCAGGTGACACAGGAATGTGTCCAGATGGATTTCGAATGTCGAGAGAGAGAGGAAACTCCACCCTGGGTAGCTGTTCCAGTGCTCTGCCGCCCTCCTTGGAAAGAAGTTCTTCCTAATGTTGAGGTGGAACTTCATGTGCTTTTGTTTATGGTCATTACTCCTTCTCCTGTCACTGAGCTCCACTAAAAAGAATCTGGCACCATCCTCTTGGCACCTGCCTTGGAGGTATTTGTATGGATTGATGGCATCCCCTCTCAGTCTTCCCTTCTCCAGACTAACCAGGCCCAGCTCCCACGGTCTCTCCTCATAAGGACGTGCTCCAGCCCCCTCATCATCTCTGTGGCCTCTACTGCACAACATTCCTTGAAGAATGTCACTTGCAAGGTGGTTGTCTCTTTTCATGTTTTCCTTCTCTCCGTGGGTGGTTTCATGGGCACATACCAATGTTGAGCCTTTCTGAACAGGTTGTTGAGCCTTCAGACACTCTCCTGCCTTTCCCCACAGTCAAGGAATGGGAACAGAAGGCAGCAGGCTCTGTCTCTGGCAGTTTTTAAGGCTGCCATCTCAGTGCTGGGGCTGTGGGAGCCCCGGTGGCTTTGAGGTGTTGTGACAAGATGTTGGGTGAGGGGCAGCCAGGGCACTAAGCCCCAGCAGCACCAGGATTCAGAGCGAGCCCTGTAGGTTTCCTTGCACTGGTGCAGAGGGTTGGTGAAAGGGTTTCCTCCACGGGGACCTGGCACTCGCTGTGGCACATGCACCATGGCACAGGCGAGGGAGGAGAAGCCCCAAAGCACCTGAGCTCTCTTCTGCTGTCTTCCGCCGAAGAAGCTGGAAGAGGCATCATTTTGCTTGTGGCAGCTCTTTTCTCCAGTATTTAGTGAGAAAATCAGGTGAGGATCCTGGAGGGCTGGGACACTGTGCCTGCACAGGCCTGTGTCACCTGGCACAGACACCGCTGTCCCTGCGGCACTCATGTCCCCAGCAGTGCCAGACGTGGGCACTGCCAGTATCCAGGCACAGACACACCTGCACCTGTACGTGCACCCCACCTTCGTGCCATGCACCCACCCAAACCCAAGAGAGCACCTTCAGTGCTTGTAACCCCTCTGCACTAATAACATAGAATCAGGGACTCACTGAGGTTGGAAAATCGCTCTAAGACCATGGAGTCCAACTGTTAATCCAGCACTGCCAAAGCCACCCCCAACCCACACTCCCAAGTGCCACATCCACATGGCTTTTAAATCTCTCCAAGGGTGGTGACTCCACCACTATCCTGGGCAGCTGTGCCGGTGCCCAACCACTCTTCTATGAGGAAATTTTTCCAGTATCCGATCTGATATCCTTGCTGCAACTTGAGGCTGTTTGCTCTCCTCTTGTCCTCCCTGTTCCCTGGGAGCAGAGCCCGACCCTGCCCTAGCTGCCCCCTTCTCTCAGGGAGTTGTGCAGAGCCAGAAGGGCCCCCCTGAGCCTCCTTCTCTCCAGACTCAGCCCCTTCCCCAGCTCCATTCCCTTCTCTGAACACGCTGCAGCCCCTCAGTGTCCTTCTTGTCATGAGGGGCCCAGAACTGCCCCCAGGACTGGATTATGGCCTCACCAGTGGCCCAGCACAGAGGCACTGTCACCGCCAGGTCCCACTGGACACACTGACAGCACCTCAATACCCTGCACACACCATCCCTACCTGGGTTCAGTACCATCTGTCCCTGGACAGTCCCACATCCTGGAAATGTGTGTCCTTAAAAATCCCATCTGGGCTGGGGTGGGTATGAGCAGTGCTCATCTGGGAGGTGGGAAGAAGCAGGATTTGAGGGCAGCAGTGGACATCACAGGGGGATGCATTTCCCAGCTTGCCTTGGAGGCAGCTGACATTCTACTCTTCCAGGTGTTGGAACACCAAGAGATGTTGCTGCAGAGCAATTCTTACTTTTGGAGGTTTTAATTTGTCTCTTTGTCATTGTCATTTTGTCACTAATGGCATAAAAATGCTGATCAATGTATTGGTTTTTGCTCCTGGGCATGCTTCACTTTGCAGTGAAGCAAAGTATGAACCTGTCCAGGTGGACAAACAGGTCTTCTCCCTTTGCTTGGAGGCAGGCCCAGGTCCAGAATCACAGCAGGGGAAAACCAGGTACTTCCATGCAGCCTAATAGGAATGTGTTCATTTCCATTGCCAAAGGAGCCATGCCTTGGTGGTATTCTGCTCACATCATATGAACTCATAGAAATAAACCCAGATTGGGACACTGAATTTCCTCCCCAGAATCAGAGCTTGTTGGCACCAATTCTGAAATATCTGATTTGCTTTTCTCCTCTCCAAAGGGAGTTGCTCAGTTTATCAGATGTGAATCCAGGTTTGTACTTCCCAAAGTTTGCTCTCTGAGTCTGAAGCATGGGGGTATTTTGTTCGAGGTTTTGTTTAGTTTGTTTTGAGGGTTTTTCCTTTATCTTTTCTCCTCATCTCTATCTATCTATCTATCTATCTATCTATCTATCTATTTATTTATTTTTGCCTGGGATACTTCTTTCCTTAATTCTGGTTGTAGGGGATGGCTGAGGAGCTGCTGCAATGGCCACAGAAGTGAGATGTTCCAAGCCTGCCTCACTGAAGGCACTGAAAGCCTTTCTCCCCTCAAACAGGGGGTGAGAACACGAGCAAGACCCATCCCAGCCATCCAAAGCAGCGTGGATGTTCCAGGGCTATCCCAGCACACGCAATTACTAAGTTTATTCGTTCTCTATCATCTGCAGGAGCCCCGTAGCACCCCGAGCAGTGACAGGAACTGTTTACCCGTGGAGCTTACGAACGGCGTTGCTGTGTGATTGGAAGGTGGTGTGGTTGGGTCCCTGCTGCTGAATCCAGGGGCTGCAGGGTGCCCACGCTTTCCGTCCCCTGCCCAGATGCCCACAGAAGATGCAGCTCTCTTGAGCAAAACCCCCTGGCCCGAGGCTCGTGTCCAGGAGCCTTTGCTCAGGATCCCAGTCTTCCCTGGGAAACCACACACTGGTCTGCTCTGTGCGCTGTGGGCAAAACCACTTCCCATGTGGAACCGGGCTGGACAGCATGGATTTTAGAGCAAGATTGCAATTTCCCAACCACAAAGACACTTGGGCTGGAGGAGATGAGAGTCGGGGCAACATTAGCACCACCAGAAAGCTCCGGATGACTTTGGTGTGTCTAGGATTTTTTGGCTTGAGGTTCTCCAAACCCATGTACTGAGCAGGCGGGAAAGAGCTCTTTCCATTCCAAGAAAATTCCTGGGACACAGGGAAATCTTCTGTTCCCAAAGCAGCCTGAAAAATAAAATGTTGTGAAAATGTGAAAACGGGAATTGAGAATACAAAGATACAAATTCATGAGGAAGCAGTAGTGCATTATTTTATTTTATTTCCGCTTAAAAAGGAAAAGCAAACTGGTTGTTGCTTTTTTTTTAACCAAACTCACTTTCATTGAAAAACCAAAACACAGAAACAAACCAGTGACTATCTACAAGTTTATTCTAACTCAAGAATTTTGGAGGATACCTTCTATTGAAACCAAGAATCCTTTATGAACATTTATACTGTGGATAAAATTGCATTTTTTGGTGGGAAGAAAAAAGAAAAACCGAACAGCTAATGTGTTAAGACAATGTTTTTGTATCAGTATTCCCTCAAGCCCCAGCTTAATGCCATAGATCATAAACCATACGCTCAAAGCTGAGTGTGCACTTTGCTATCTCAGACTTCAAAGAGCATTTGAAGATGCAAATGTGCTTGTCCTGAAGTAGTTTGATTTGATCTGTACATGAAGATAGCAACAAGTTATGATTCTGCTCTTCTTTCTTTGATAGTTTTTAAATGGATGGATTGCAGTCCTTGACTTCACAGAATCCCAGAATGGTTTGGGTTGGAAGGAACCTGCAAGATCACCTCCTTCCACCCCCTGCCATGGGCAGGGACACCTCCCACTATCCCCAGTTGCTCCAAGCCCTGTCCAGCCTGGCCTGGGACACTGCCAGGGATCCAGGGGCAGCCACAGCTGCTCTGGGCACCCTGTGCCAGGGCCTCCCCACTCTCACAGGGAGCAATTCCTGCCCAATATCCCATCTAACCCTGCCCTCTGCCAGTGGGAAGCCATTCCCTGTGTTCTATCCCTCCACCCCTTGTCTCCAGTCCCTCTGCAGCTCTCCTGGAGCTCCTTTAGGCCCTGGAAGGGGCTCTGAGCTCTCCCTGGAACCTTCCCCAGGTGAACACCCCCAACTCTCCCAGCCTGGCTGCAGAGCACAGGGGCTTCAGCCCTTGCAGCATCTCTGTGGCCTCCTCTGGAGTTGTTTCAGCAGCTCCACGTCTTTCTTACGCCAAGGACCCCTGATCTGGAGGCAGCTCTGTAGGTGGGGTCTCATCTGAATGGAGCTGAAGGTACAGCCCAGGACACACCTGACTTTCTGGGCTGTGAGCACATGTCCAGCTCCTCATTCACCAGTTTCCCCACCTTCCACCTCTCTCAGCCCCCAGGCCATCCCAGGAACTGGCTGCCCAGCCTGCTGAGATCACGGCAGCTCCTCCATCAGAGTGCTGTTTGCTTATTCCAGCAGGAATAGCTGTGCATGCTGTTCTGGACCCAGCCACATTCCCCTCTCCACCAAAGCCCCATGTGGAGCCAGCCACAGCCAAACCCCAGCAGAGCACCCTGCAAACAAATGTCACCGCTCCTGCCTGCAGTTGTACAGGACCCGTCGCCATGCCGGTATCAGTTAACGTGACTCCCGGTGTTTTCCCTTAGCACAGCTGGTTTCCAACAATGCCTCAAAATTGGAAAACAAATGCACTGGGTGCCAGGTCATGGAAATCCATCCCACTGAGCACCTGGCCACATTGCACGGAGGAGGGAGAGAAAGGTGAAGTGTCCTGGAAAGGATGACAGCGTGTGCTGTGGTCACAGGCGAGCGGTGTGGTGGGACAGAGTACTGGGAGGTGTTATGGCCTCAAGTGTTCTGATATTCCCTACTCCCAGTCCCAGCACGGCTATTTCTGCTCCTCCATGAGCAGCACACTCAGTAAATGATCTGTATTAAGAACAAACCTGGCCTGGTGCCATCCACTGATGCAAAGCTCAGCAGGTCATGGATGGAGGTTTCCGTACAAGAGCGAGGCAAGGATGAGGTCCATGCTGGATTGCCACTCTCGCAAAGGTTTGCCCTGCAATGTCACCATCAAACTGGAACCAGGTGCTAAAGTCTGCTTAATTTAACATAAAGGATGTGGGAAATGAACAGCTAATTATAGATCCATGTATCTGGATCTGTGGGGAGGCCCTGGCACAGGGTGCCCAGAGCAGCTGTGGCTGCCTCTGGATCCCTGGCAGTGTCCAAGGCCAGGCTGGACAGGGCTTGGAACAACTGGGGATAGTGGGAGGAGTCCCTGCCCATGGCAGAGGGTGGAACAAAATGAGCTTTAAGGTTCCTTCCAACCCCAACCAATCTGTGGTTCCATGATTTTACAGTATCTTTAAAGAATAGGTCCCTTGGGTGACATTTAGTAGAACAGTCCCAAATACCGTGTGTGTTTGGGCACAGGACCAAGGGACAGAGAATATTCCAAGATCCTACTGTTATCCCTGTAAAACATGGCTGTGCATCCCACTCCCAGGCTGGCAGACAGGCCCTGGCCATTCCCAGTTTATCCTCTCACAGGACCTGCCTGGTCCTGCCAACCTGGCTGTTGCAAGCACCAAGTGAGGAACCACTGAGGTGAGGTGGTGGTGCCCAGTTCACCCTGACCAGGAAGGAGGATGGGAAGAGAGAGGTGAATGGGCTGCCTGTATGCTGGGACCCAGTGCTGCCAGGTTTAGCCAGGGGGTTCAGATTTCCTGATGTCTGACAAAGGGAAAGAGCCTGTGGTGGGGTCAGCAGTCTAGGCTGAGCACTCAGCATGGATTATCAGTGCACCCAAGCCCTCACAGGGATTTCAATCCCAGGTTTCATTGTTTCAACTGAAAATAGAAACATACCTTTTTGCCCCAGGCTGAAATACAAATATTTGTACCAAGCCTGGGCCTGGGATGTGGGATTGGCTGGCTCAGAGCCAGCTGGTGCCATTACTGCGGTGCAAGCAGAGATGGAGTTTTGCTAGCAGAAGGCTGTGGTCCCTTCTGGTCACCCCTGAGGACACAAGGCTGTTCATGGTGATGCAGATGAGCAGTTTGTACACTGCCAGGGGCTGGGATTCCTGGATGCCCAAAATTTAAGTGAATTGGAGGGAGAACATACAGTGGAGAGTCTCTAAGAAACACCAGTCTGGGCAATTTTGTAGTGGTGTTTCCTTCCAGATGGCTTTCCTAACCTTCCTGCTTTGCTGGGTTAACTGAAGGTCAAGTCTCAACGAAGTCAACTGGAGAGTTGCCCTTGGCACTGGTGGGATCAGGGGTTTGGCCTGGGAGCAGGCTGCCAGGCCAGGGGAGGTGATTTGCCACTGCAGCCAATTCCTCTCCCAGAAAGTGCACAGGCAGCAGGTCCCCCCCATGGCTTGGATGCTGGTTTTGGGTCTGGATGGTGATGGGGAGCTGAGCAGGGACACTCACTCCCTCCGTTGGCAGCTGTCTCCCATTTGCACATGTGGCTGGCACAGGACAAACCAAGCCCTTTTTGATTTGTCATCGATTCTGGGTGACTTCCCGAAGCCAAGCTCTGTTGCACTGTCATGCTCTGGCTGGAAGTGGCTTTGAACGGGTGTTTAATGAAGATGTTAATTGAAAGCACGTGGGGAGGAATTTGAGCTGCTCTGAGCTGTCTCGGAGCTCCTCAGATCCCAGAGCCATCATCCCCTTCAAAACAGAACAGAAGAAGAGTTATTACAAAACAAATCATGTTTGTATAGGCGCTTAAAAAAACAGTCCTCTCTAGCTCTGTTAAGCTCATGTTACTGGCAGGGCTGAACTGGGGAAACCATGTGGGCCATTGAACGCCTTCAGCAAATTAAACCAGCATCCAAAGGAGAAACAAGGCACTGCTGTCCAGATCCTGTCCAGACTGCAGCAAGACACAGCACAACGCCCGGCAGCCGCAGGTCCTGCTCTGCCTGGTCAGGGGCCCGCTCCTGGAAATGTCCATCCCCGGTGGAAGGGGGACCTCTGCCCACTGGGAGCCCTCGCCTTCCAGCTGAGGACCCTCAGCCCTGGCGCTTTGGGGAGCTGGAGGCTCTTCAGTGCTCAGCCCCACGCATTCCGGCAGCCACGGCCTGTGCAGACCCCGTCGCCCCTGCCCTGACGTGTGCGGAGGAGCTGGAGCTCCATCCTTCCGGACACGCGTTTTCTCTCTGCTGACGGTGCACATCCGGCTCTGGCCACAGCTGGAGAGGTCCTCTTCCCAACAGGGCTGGGGCTGCCTACTGGCCACCAACTGTGACCCTGCTGCTCTTCTCCGTGACTATGTGTAGAAGGTGCTCCTATTCCTCACCTGGTCCAAGTTTCCTGAACCCCATTTTGCCACCCAGCACACTGCAGGGAGACTGGGCAGGACGCAATATTTTGAGACCTCTCCCCATCTGACAAATTGGATTGGAATTGGCTGGTGGACTGAGAAGTTATTAGGAACAGACACCCCCAGACAATGTGATTGCACAAGCTTCATTTCCTTAGAAAAGCAGGCCAACAGTGCAGGAGTCAGTCAGTAAACATGTTGATTCCAGGGTCTTTTCGGCACTGCTTGCAGGAAGGAGCACAGCACTGGCACCCGGCCTGCACCTCCAAGTGCTGCCTCTCGCTCAGGGACGCCTGGACACAGCTCATCTGTCGGAGGATTGGCAGTGTTGGAGTGGAGGGTGTGTTACCGTGGCTCTTGGCAATTGCCAACAGCCCAAATCTTTCCCATGGCAGGCAGGGTGGGCGATGTGGGGTGAGCCACTGACTGCTCTGGGGTACCCTGGGTGCACGGTGGGCACAAGTGGGGCTGGACCAGAAGTGTTAGGCTCCACCACTGCCCAGAAGGGGCTGAGAACGTCATGGTGTTCATACCCAGAGCCATCCATACTCAGAAAGGTGCAGGAGGATGAGATATCCTCATGGTGTATGGCCCCTACAGCCCAGCCTCTCTGGATTCCAGCTTGCCTTCCGGCTGCGACTCAGCCGGGTATCTTGGGGCTTCCTTTCTCCCTTTCTTTCACCCAGACACTTATCCTTGTGCTTCCCAGCCCCTGAAGTCACAGCCTCTCTGAAGCCAGGCTGGAGGAAAATCTCTTGCAACACTGGAATGCTCTGCAGTCATTACCTCCCTCCCTAGAAATTTTTGGGGTCAGAGGACATAAGTCTCAGTAATCGTCCAACAACGTCAATGGAGCTCCGTTGATTTACACCAGCTGAGGATCAAACCCCTCCCTTTCCTCTCCCATATTTAAGATATTTTCCAGACTTCAGACATATACAGAGGAGGGAGTTGATGGCTCCTGGGTTGTTGAAGAGGTTCCAGCTTTGGTCCTGGCCTGGAGCAACAGGAATAAGGTGGCTACCCTGTCTCTGTCTCTGCATGGAAAAGACATGCTCCTGTGGTGTGCTGGCCCTTGAGCTGGCAGACTGGCTGGGGCAGGCATTACTGGGCCCACACATCCTGAAGGTCTTGTCAGGCTGAGGTGTGGCTCTGTCACCATATCTCTCATGGCCAGCACAAGCATGGCCAACACAAAATGCCATCACTGCTCCATAGTGTGCTATGGACCCCACCATTTCAGTTCCTCATTTCTGCAGCCGCAACAAAATCCAGCACACTGAAACCTTGCATGATCCACCTCGGGACTCGCCACATCCCTCCTCAAGCCTTTGCCAAGCAGGACATTGATGCCACAGGGCCACTGGAGTTGGAGCAGTTCTGCTGAGTTCAGGATGCACCACCAGGGACCAGAAAACCCAGACACCTTGAGCACAGCCCTGTCTAACTGCAAGAAAAAAACACCCATGAGTCTTGAGGCAGCATCAGTTTCGATAACAGTGACAGTCTGTAACAGTGAAAGTTCGTTCTGAGCCCAATGCTTTGGTCTGGGCAGCTGGGCCAGTCCTGAGGGGAAGCGCCTTTAATATTGCTGATAGCTGGATCCAATTTATAAGGCGCTCAGCAGAGACAATCATCAGGGAAGGAGACAAATAATCTTCAGGCAATTAAATTTAATTGTTCCATCTGAAGATTATTTATCTCCCTGCCTGATGAATGTCTCCTCGAAGCGCCTAATAAATTGGATCCAGCTATCACTGATAGTGGCTGCTTCTCCCTTGCAGTGGTGAAGGGTGTGGAGAGCAGAGCAGTGCTCAGCTCTGTGTGTTGCTTTAGATCTGTCACCTCGGAACATCTTTTTAGCAGGCTTGGAAGTGTCCACAGGCTTTATCAATACCCAGCTCTGGTGCAGAGAGCTTGGCAGTCTTGGATTGTCTGAAAGCTCCCAGACCAAGGGACTGGGTGGAACAAGATCCTGTTCAGATCTCATGTATTGGGCTATAATGAGAGGAACCAGTGAAGATTTGTAAGTCTCTTTGTCTGCCTCTGCTTCATCAGCTTCTAGTCTGGCTGTTTCTGGAAAGGGGTGGGGAGGAGGAAGGGGAGGAAGCCCCACTGGTAGGAGGTGGGGAACAGGTGATGTGCCGCAGCCCAGGATTTTGGACAAGGGTCTCCTGTGGGATCATGGCATCACTCTTGGAATGCCCCCCTGGCTTCTCCATCCCTTCCAAGGGAACACCTCAGGCCTGGAGCAGGTCAGTTTAGAGCTGACACAAGACCTGTTTCTTTTATCCAGCTTCTCTTCCCATTGCAAACACCGAACGTGCCTTTGAAGTCAGCCCTTTCTCATGCCTTTGCTTGTTTGTGACCCACATGGAAATGGGCCTGCACCGCATGGAGGGCCCGAGGCATACACCCGACAGACCCCGGTGAGTTAAAGGGAAGGAAGTCTCAGAAAGCAGTGTGATCAGGAAATCTTATCAGGAACGGAGAAGAGTCATTAGTGAGGAGCGTGTGGAGCTCTTCTCTCCAGAGACAAAGAGCAGCAGTGGAGCAGGTTTTGCTCTGGACTGGTCTGATTCCAGGAGACAGGACGAGTAATCCTTGTTCTCCATCATTTCCCACCTGGACAGTGAATTACATCCGTGCTCAGGGAATCATAGAAGTGTTAAGATGGGAAAAACCCTCTAAGATCATCAAGTCCAACCCTCAACCCAGCACTGCCAAGTCCACCATTAAGCCGTGTCCCCATGTTGCCAGAACTCCTTACAGACCGGGCACTTGAGCTGTCCTGCCTGCAGCCTGTTATCAGAACGAACTGCAGCCTGAGAATGACAGTGAAATCTTGGGAGTCTGTGGGTGTTCTGAGGGACTGTGCATTTCTAAAATCGTGTCTCTATTCGCCATCCAAACGTTGAATAGTTCAGTAGTATTTAATTAGCATACAATAACTGTCCCATTGAATTTGATGGAATACATAATTTTGGAATGCTATTTACAGTGCTAGTTTTCTTACAGAAATCCATGTGTCAGAGCTTTATCCATTATTATAGTCTTTAAAATAGGCAGATGTGCCTTTCATGGCCAATGCATGTTTTATTAATGGGCTAGAACTATCAGATGTATTGTAAATCACAGGACACAGCCACCAGTCTGCTGCTCCTCTGCTCCAGGGTCCCAAAGCAAGGGAGATTAATTGCCTGAGCAGCTCAGATGGAGCAGTGGGGCACGTGCTCACTTCCCTGCTCTCATAGCAGGTTCTCCTGACCACTGGTAGCCCTCTCTGCCCTATCATCACTGCCTCTCCTCCTGACTACCAACCTGGCAAGCAAACCTCCAGCTGGCACGTGCAAACCTTCATGTTTATATATACTTAATAAAATTAACATGGGCTGCTCTGCTCCTCCAATTCCCTCTTTTCTCTCCTCTGGTTCACCTTTCACCTGATCCTCTCCTCTCCACCCTCCAAAGTCAAGGGCAGGAGCAGGGCACCTGGGACCTCTCCAACAGAGCCAAATTCCCCAGGTCGCTTTTTTGTTGAAGCCCTCACATGCTGCACACATTGCACACAAACATGAGTTTGTGTCCTGTCCCGCTCAAGCCAACAGAGCAGCATCTCTCTTCATTAGAATATTTTCTAACAATTCAAATTATCTCTTTTGGTGGGATTGGAAATACTGCATGGGCGATTGCTCCATGAGAAATAACCTGGGAAGGCAGGGGAGAGACATGCTGAAAGTGAAAGCTGGAGTCAAGCTAAAGTTTTAGTGGAAAAGCTCTTGGCAAAGCCACACTGGCCACAGTCAGACCCATCCAGGGACCCCCAGGCATGTGACAGGGCTAATGAAGGCTCATCATCAGAGTGGCAGGACCGTGCCCAAGGACATCCCAGCTGAAGGCTCAGTATTACATTTCCACCTTCCTGGCAGGGCTGGGTCTTGGCAGGTGCAGCCTCCTGCCCTCCACAAGCTTCCAGGGATGCTGCCAGCAGCCATTCCCAAGCCAGTGGCTCTGCTGCTCTGCTCCAGCTCGAGTCATCCCTGTGGAAACACCAGCAGAGCACCCAGATCCTCCTCTGCAGACAAGCCTAGCCTGTTTGACACAGGGCTGTGACAGAAATACCCTTCTGCTGCTGTCAGGGAGTACAGACAGGGGCTGGGCTCACCAAAGAGCTGAGCTGCAGCACCACACACGTCTAGCCCTTCAGCGGGACGCTGCCAGTGATCACCTTTCACCCGGATGAGGAATCCAGCCTTTGAGGGCTGTCCCTGAGTTAGGCTTGGAGCCCCTCATTCAGGCCGGGAAGGTGTTCTCCATGACTAGCTTTGGAGAGGTGTGAAGGACGAGCCTTTGGTTCCTGCCTGCAGCTTCCCCAAAGCATCCATGGGCAGGAAAAGGGATGGGGGAAGGCTGAAGTAGGCTGGAAAGCACTCAAAAATCTGGGAATAGCAGGACCATGGGCAATGGGAGACATGCTGGGTGCAGACAAGGAAGACAGCAAGGAGGAGGGAACACAGGGCTCTGCCTGACCATCTCTGCTTTATGCATCTTAAATGATAGCACTGGATGTGAGCACAATGCTGAAATCCTGTATCTGTGCGTAATACTCCACTGGGGACAGATGTCCTCCCTTGTTTTGCACACTGTAAATGCAGTACTGGTCCCAAACCCAAATGATTCCCCCCCATCCAGCATCGTCCCCCCTCCCATCAGCTGCAAATGGCACAGATGGCTGGAAAAACAAAAAAAAAAGTTATTTAAAAAAAAAAGAAAAAAACAAACAAAAAAACCCCCAAGAACAACAAAAAAACCACCCACCCCAACCCTGTTATTTCTGCATTTTTTCTGTGTGAGGACACTTCCTTCCTTCCAGGAGAAATCAATCCAGTACCAAAGTGTTAACCGCTTCCCAGCCGTCTCCTCCAAGCAAGGTAAAGTTTTTCTGGTCCCTGGCAAGCATGGCACCTTGCCATACTGCCAGGCTGCCCTCTGGTTCCTGGATCTGCCCTTGTTCCCCAAGAAGAGGGATGGAGGGGGCTGGTGTTTCAGCCAAAGTCACGGGGAGCCTTCAGGAGGCCACACGGGTGGCTGGAGGTGCTGGATGGACAAGGCTCCAGCCGTGCAGCAGAGCAGGAGAGGGTGATGGAGCTCAGCCCAGCTGTCTGAGCAGTTGGTGTCCCAGAGGATAGGGGCAGGATGAGTCCTTGGCCAGGAGAGCCCATGAGCAGCTCGGCGGCACTGGAGGCCAGCAGACCATATCCTCGTAGGAACACAGTGCGCTGGAAAAACAAACCTCCTGCGGGGCCAGGGGCCTGCTCCAGCCTGGGGGCTCCCCTCGTGGCCTCCTCACCCACACAGCAGACCCTGAGACAAACTTTGGGGCCAGCTGTCGGATGTGTTTAGGAGGTTGAGAAGGGAAGTGGGGGGCAATGTAGGCTTGGACGCTCTGTGCTCAGTGCTTGCTGGTACAAGTCCACAAGCAAGGGTTGTGCTGTTCACTGGGATCTCAGAGTCCCTCTGGCCATACCCCAAGAATTTCAAGTGTCTGCTGGACATTCAGTCTGCCACCTGTAGAAGGGCCTCCAACAAGGATCCCTTGCCTTGGACAGCTAGGTTCCCATGCATGGAGGAAGCCCAGAGATATCCAGAACTGCGCAGGCTCCTCTGCAGGGCCTGCAGCCCTGGTGCTGTGGTTTAACCCCAGCCACGATCAGGACACCCAGGCAGTGCCAGGAGCTGCATAGGAGGAACGAGATGATGTGATGCCATGGGTAAGCAAGGCCAAGGGGCAGTCAGAGCAACTGGTGCTCCAGGGGCAGAGGGATGCAGCAGGATGCGTGGGCAATGCCAGCAGTGCCATGCTGAGGGGTCTCCTGCACAGGGAGGAGCAGGGAGGAACCAGCAAAGGCCCATTAACACACAAAACACATCCAACGTCAATTCCAAACTTCTCCATTTGAAGAGCAGTGTGAAAACAAAGCATTCCCTCAGGCTTTGAAGAGCCAGCTCATGATTCAGGGGAGAAGAGCAGATCCCCTTGTCATCCTGGAGCCATGGGGAAATGGGGAGAGGATCTCAGCACTTAGGTCCCCCTTGGATTGCCTGCGGTGGGGATGGGGGTGTCCCTCAGCATCCAAATAACAAGCAATTTGCTTCCATGGGACTCTGGAGATGGTGCTGCTTGGGGAGCAGAAGTTTTGTGACCCCAAGTCCAAGAGCTGCTGCTCTGTGCTCTGAGGTGTCAGGTGGTGACAGCCTGGGCTGGCCCCACTGTGCAGAGGACATGTTCCTCCCAAATGTCTCCAGACACTGTTTCACTCACTGGAGGAAACTCCAGGGAAATACTTGAATTTTGCTGGTAGAAGAGCAGCTGTCAAAGGGCTGCTGCCTGCAGAACTCCTCAGTCCCTGCCTGCAGCAGGGTGCACATAGGAACCCCATGATAGCAGAGCTCCAGGTGGGAGGAAACTCCCACTGAGCTTCCTCTGGTGCCCAGAGGGAGCCAAGGCATGGACAGGGGAGGATCAGGGCAGAGGGGTGGGAATGGAGAGTGCTGCAGGACACTCCAACACGGCCATCCCATCTGTGCCATGTGCAGCTCCTTTGGTGAGACCCCTGTGCAAGGAGAGCTCCCGCAGCAGTTCCATGTCCTGTCCCTCCCCAGCTGCCCTTGGAGCACTGCCTTGGTCAAAGGGATGGCATCTCTGGCTGGCTGTCCCCTTGGAAGGTTGTGGGAAGTGGGAGAGGGGAGGAGCAGCCTGGCTGTGGGGATGAGTGGGGATCAAGAGGGATCAAGCCAGGCAGAAGGGATGGGTGGCTGGGAGGAGTGAAGGCAGGGGCTGTGTGAGCTGAGCTGAGGAGGGGCTCCCGAGCACGGGGCAGAGCCGAGGGGTTGTGGGCTGGAGCTGCTGAAGGGCTGGTGGGGGGCTGGGGGGGGACAGCCCGAGGTGCACTCAGGGGCTTTATGTGCACAGCCCGCACAACAGCTGCTGACAGTATGGTTGGCTCCAGAGCTGGTGTTGACAGTCCTTCACTTTTATGGGAACTAAATTTACCCAGACACACGCAAAATAAAAAAAAAAATTAAAAAAAAAAAGGCAGAAAAAGATGGAGGGGTTGGAATTAAAATAAATTGCAGCAGCGCCAGCATCTGCTGCTTTGTGGTGCAGTCTGGGTTACGGAGAGGGGAGGAGAAGTCCCTGAAAGGGAGTAGCACTGCTGTTTACTGCAGCCCCAAAACATCCCCCATTTGAGAGCTGAATATGTTTTCACCGTGTTGCCTGAAGAATGTTTGACATCCAAGATGCCAAAGAAATGTACCCACTGGGTGGAAAATGAAAGTCCAGGGGTTTTCTGCCAGCAGGTTAGTGGGTGTTGGTCAGTGCACAGGGCAATTGTGCTCTGTGTTGTTATCAGAGAGGAGCTCTACCAGGCTCAGAGAAGATCTGACAGGAAAAAGATGTGATGGTACTTGAAGCTTTTACCTCCTTCCTTTTCAGATGCCCTAGAACTTTTGATTAAATGTTTAATTATTGTCTCATGTCTTTTCTCTTCCCTCCTATCCTCTCAGGCCACAGGTGTGCATAGTGGTGTTGAGGTCTTCCTCTGGATGTTTGGTTCCTGTATTTGGTGTCTCGTCTCCTCCAGATGTGAAGCAGCAGACCAGCACACAAGAGATGGGACTGTCCACTTGGTTCACTGCAAAGAATTTCAGGCTGGGATTCCAGGGGGGTTCTTGTAAAGGTGGAGATGCTCTATCAATGAAAAGTGTGCTGTGCCATGTGGGCACATCTGCCAACACTGTGAGTGCAGAGAGAAAGAGCTGCACCCCCAAGGGCTGCACCCTTCTGTCTCCATCAGCAAGGATGGCTGTGTGGGCAAGCTGTGGGCACCACCAGACCCATGTTCCCAAGGTGTGCTCAGCCCAGCTGGTGCCAAGGTATGTCTTTCATCCATAGTGGTTTGGAAGAGCAGGGACGTTGCCAGGTCACAGTGGGTCTGCTGCAGCCAGGACAGGGTTCTGGCATGACCACCATCCTCCCCACCACAGGAGCTGCTGCAGCTTTGCCCAACTCCTGAGGGGCTGCGAGCACATCTCTGCAACAGCACGGGCCAGACCAGGACTTTCTTCAGATGATGAAGGAACATCCTTATTTTTAAATATTGCTGCCACTTTCTTGGGGTTTAACACTGCAGACAAGGCCAGGGTTTGCAGAGAGGCTGCTCCTCAGCAGGGCGCGGCCGACGGGCTCTGTGATTGAGCTGGTGCCCAAACAGAGGAGCTGAGGAAAAGGTTTTGATGGCTTTGCGTGTGGCTGGAGCAGAAGAAAACCAGTGCAAGTGGGCACAGATTTTCAAAGTTCAGGAAAACACTATTTTTAGCTGTCTGCCGTCTCATTTTCCAGATGAGAAGTGCGACGCTCTCTCTAAAAATGGAATTATTCTTGTGTGTTTTTGGGTTGATCCCTAATTTTTTAATTAAAAAGAAGATGCTGAAAACAATTACTCACTTTTTAAAAATTAGAGCCAACAGTTCCTTTTGCTTCGTTCAGCTGTGATGTGACCAAGGCCAGAAGTTATGCTCTGGGTGGAGGCTGGAAACCAGGGTGGTTGGCACTGATGTGGCATTTAGTGGGTGTGTAAAATGAGTGAAAATTATACCAATCAGTGAGTTATTCTCTGAGGAGGAAGTGCAGCCCCTGAGATGAGCTCTGAAGTCAATAAGAAATGCTGTCCATCCCACCAGCACTGGACTGCACTGGGGACATGGTTCTCGATGGGGGAGAGCTTGTCTGGTCTGCAGTCACTGCTCCTGCTCCATGTGCTCCTCTTGCAGGTATCAGCAGCTCCTCACTGCTCTTCTGCTCAGCCTTCTGAGGCACCACAGCTTGTCTCGCTGCTTTGGGGCACCAAGAGGTCTGGCCCAAGCTGCCCCATAGGGATTGCAGTAGACAGCTGCAAGAAGAAAAGGATCCCACAAGAAGACCCCGGCAGGATCCTGGGGACTCCAGTAATGCCACCAGTGCAGCAATGTTGGCTTGAAGTGAGAGCAAGGCAGATGTGGTATAGGGTGATGGGTGCTTCATGTTCCTTTTGTGAAGGAAAAAAAGTGTGGGTAGGGACTGTAAGGCACACAGCTTGTGGTGATTGGGAGTGGGGCTGTGGCTGAGCCTCATCCCTAATGGGCTACAGCTGTGTAAAACAGGTGAGCAGGGTTAAAGGTAAAGAGACCTGGGATGCTGAGGGGTATGGACCAACCACAGAAGGGTACAGAGGTCACACAGGTGTAATGCATGTGAGATGGATGGTATAAAGCTTGGAAGGAAGAACAATGAGGCAGTGGTGCTTAGAGCTGTTCATGGAGTCAGTTGTATGTTCTCCTTTAGGAATCACTGCTCTGCACAGCCAGGGAGAAAATTTGGTGGCAAAGCCAGTCACTGATACATGTAGTCCATTGTATTTTAACATTCCTGTATTCTTCACAAGTTGCTGAAGGCTGGTCACACACCAGGCTTGGTTATGGCAGTAGTCAGCACACGCAGCACCCATAGTGATGCTTTCCCACCAAATCCCCAGCTTCTGGAGCCATGTGATGCTCTTACAAGGAAAGGCTGGAGGAGCTGGGGCTGTTCAGCCTCAAGAAGAGATGGCTGAGAGGGGCCCTCATCCCTGTCTGTCCCTGTCTGCAGGGAGGGCTCTGAGCAGGGATCAGGCTCTGCTCTGGGGCCCAGCAATGGTAGCAGAGGCAAAGGCAGAAACCAGTGCACAGGAAGTTTCACTTGAACATGAGAGAGAACTTTCCTGTGCACTGGAACAGGTTACCCAGAGAGGGGGTGGACTCTCCCTCACCGGAGATATTTCAGAACCACCTGGACACAATCCTGGGTCATGTGCTCTGGGATGACCATGCTTGAGCATGGAGGTGGCACCAGGTGAGCCACTGTGGGCCCTTCCAACCTGAGCCATTCTGTCAGTCTGTGATCCTGCAATTCTGTGAAGCAACAGCCATTCCTGTTTTCACTGGATAATCTCCCAGGCCTAACAGCTGTGGAGAAAATTGGCTCATCAGGAAAGAAACGCACAGAACCCAAGGGTCGTTAATTACTGCCTAAAACCAGAGCCCTGTTTCTGGGTGGTCAAGTGAATCCCTGCCACTGCTAGTAGCACCACTGCCTGCCAGCCCAGGGCAACTCCCAAAACCCAGTATGGCTGGTGCAGTTATGCTGAGAGTCCCTGAACATCCCTCGGGCCACGGGAAGGCCGGCTCGGCTTCCACAGCCCCAGAGCTCAGATGAGAAGCGGGCCGTGCTGAGCGTACAGAACCGAAGCTTCCACGCCCTTCGCACCCCGGGATGCTCAGGGGGCTCCGCTGTGCGCTCCGGGCACCGCGGCGGCCGGGCCGGGCCGGGCGGGCCCGTTCACACGCGGCCGAGCCCGAGCGCCGCAGGTTCGGGCAGCCCGGAGGCGCAGGCACGCTCCTTCGCGGGACTTCAAAGCGGGCTCCATTGTGTGTGTGCGTGTTTGTCCCCCTCCCCTCGGTACGGCTGCTCTGATCGATGTGACATCACCTAGAGACGACGCGGGGGCACCAGAGCCCGCCATTGTCCGCGGGCTGGGAGGCGATGTCCGTCTCCTAGGAGGTGGGAGCTGGGGCTCGCAGGCATGCTTTCATCTCCCTGACCTGCCCCGCTGGCGAGAGGGCTCTTCCCAAGGCACCGGCCTGGGGAGAGGCATCCCCACTGCACAGCAGAAGGGACACGAGTGAGAGACAGACACGCTCACAATGTTTAAAGACATCATTAAACGCCCCCGCCCTGGAAGCCCGCACTTGCCAGCTATACCCATCTGCTGCTTTTCACTAAAGAGAGCCCGAGCTTTTCGGAGGGGAGTGTGTGGGGTGTGTGGGTGTGCTCGGCTCCTCCTCGGCACCCTCCATCGCAGCACCTGCGGAGAAGGAGGGTGGGAGGCAGCTGGGGCTGGGAGCCATCCCAGGCACTCAGGGACAGAGACGTGAGAGCCCCCGAGTTATCTGAGGGTGGAAGGGAGGGGGCAGCCATCCTGCTTGGATCCCACAGACGGCACACTGGCACCTTCCCAGACTTCCAGAGAAGGCTGGATCCCGAGGCTGGATGGCAGCAAGCACTGTCTGCCCCCGGCAGGAGGAGAGGACACAGACACGATGCCTCCCCGCACCTTGGTGACTGCCATGGCCCAGCAAGGCGTCAGCAAGGCACAGGCAAAGTGGCTTTTTAATGTCTGGTCCTTTCCTTGGCTGTCCCCCACTGGCAGCTCACAGGGAGCAGCTGGCCAGGATGGACCCATCATCCCCCAGCTGAACAGAAAGACATCAACACCCCGCTCAGTGCCTGGATTCCCCCTGGAAGGTGCTGGGGCAGGGCCCAGCCCCCTGAGAGCAGAGCACCCAGTGGTACCAACCAGTCCTAATTTTGGGCAGAGAGTGAGGAGGGGATGGAACTGGTTGGCTTCCTGGTGCCCCTGCCCAGGTGCAGCTAGCAGCAGGCAGGTGGTGGCAGGAACCCTCCTACAATGTCACAGCACTCCTCTTCTGTGCTCCTCAACCCCAAGGAGAGGGACAACCTTTCAAGGCAACCAGGGATCCCCCCCTTGTTTGACCCTGGGGCTTTGCATAGCTTGGCACTGCCCAGGCTTCCCAGGGAATGGGCACAGCCCCGAGGCTGCCAGAGCTCCTGGAGTGTTTGGACAGCACTCCAGGGATGCACAGGGTGGGTCACTTCCGAATCAGGATATTCTGTGATCCTATGGGTTTTGTCTGGATTTGTCCTTTGCAGCCCAGCCCTGGCATGCCACTCTGCCTAGGACACACTGGCCTGGCAATGAGCCCCAAAAATGCCCCCTCTTGCCTCTCCTGCCTGCCCAGCTCAGTGCTGAAGGAGCAGGGCAGGGTGGCAGGAGCTGAATTGCTCCCCTGGCCAGTCTCTCCCATTAGTGCTTGCCAGATCAACAAACCCAGGCAGCCCCGCAGAGAGCAGGGCACAGGCTGGGGGCTCTCTGATCTTCCACCCTGGGTCTGCCTCCCTGGACCACCCCAAAACACTCACACTTTGCACCCACTGGTGAGCTGGGGCTGCTTCCCCACCCGCCACCTTGTGAGGGGGTGGCCCAGCCCCAGCTGAGCTTGCACTTCACTGAGGCATTTTGCACCTATTCCCCACCCCGGCAGACCCCGGGATGCAGTGGGACCCCTCGTGAGAGGACAGCAGGGAGCTCTTGGAACAGAGCAGTCCTGCATTTACAGACCAGGGCAAAGTCAATCAGTGTTATTTGCTGTTGGGATTAACTGGTAGGGGAAGCTGATCTTGGAAAGGACTGGACTTAATTATCAGCCCATCGTTAGCTGGCAGGCTATCTCCTCAGCCGGGAAGCATGGAGCTGCTGCCATCCGGCACTTCTAACGAGGTGGGCTGGAGTTTAAAGATTTATAGTTCCTGATGGGCAGTGCAATTCTCCCTGGTGTGAGGGAATTGAGCAATTGCTGTTAGGTGATCTGGCAAGGAAGAGAGGGAGGGCACCTGAGCGTGGCACTGGAGAGGCTGTGCAGGGTGGAGGAGGTGATCCAGGCATAATGTGCAATGTCCAGGGAAGGGAACAGAGCTGGGGAAGGGGCTGGAGCATGAGTCTGATAAGGAACAGCTGAGAGCTGGGGGGGGTTGAGCTCCCAGCCTGGAGCAAAGGAGGCTCAGGGGGACCCTTCTGGCTCTCCACAACTCCCCGACAGGAGGGAACAGCCAGGGTGGTTGGGCTCTGCTCCCAGGGAGCAGGGACAGGAGGAGAGGGAATGGCCTCAGGCTGGGCCAGGGAAGGTTTGTATTGGATATCAGGAAAACTACTTCACGGAAAGGGTGGTTAGGCAGTGGCACAGCTGCCCAGGATAGTGGTGGAGTCCCCATCCTTGGAGGGATTTGAAAGCCGTGTGGATGTGGCACTTGGGGACATGGGTTAGTGGTGGCCTTGGCAGTGCTGGGGAAATGGTTGGACTCCACATTCCCAGAGGGCTCTTCCAGATTTACTAGTGCCACAACTCTATGATTTATAGCCAGAGTACGCTTAGATGAACACCTTACACCCTGGAAAGAGTGGGCTGTGTGAACTCTGTTTCACACTGGTGGCCTCACTGTCATTCTCTGGGCACGGACCAGCAGCGAGCCCAGGTGATTTGTCATCTTCTGAAGGCCTGTCATGAGAGTCTCAGAAGCTTTGGAGCATTGTCCTGGACCTGCTGCAGCCCTTTTCCTGCCTCCCCCAGCTCTGCTCCATCCTGGCACGCAAGGGATGAGGTCTGTTCCCTCAGAGTCTGTGGGACACAGCCAAACACCCCCGTGAGCTGGAGCACCAAGCTTGGCACTGGGCTCACTGGGGACAGGGACTTTCTGTGGGTCCCTTGCAGGAAGGAAGCATTTTTTCTGTCCTTCCATGAAGGAAACAAGGCTATGAAGGTGTGGGAACCCCTGCTTCAGTGACAAGAACATGAGAGGCTGAGTGAGACGCCTTAGGGCTGGAACCTGTTGGTCAAGGCGCAGAGGAGAACTTCCAGCCTGATCTACCACAGCAGCAGCAAGGAGCAGCCTCTGCAGATCCAGCCTGGAACAGCTGAAGCATGAGCCAGGCCTGGAAACCTGGATGAGTATGTCTGGGTCAGCATGAGCAGGGCCAGGCTTTGTAGGTCACTGGACTCCAGAGCAGCAGCAGGTGGTGCAAAATGGTCCCATGGCACAAGAGATTGCTCTTCCCACCTGGTCAGCAATCTCCCATGAGGTCCCACCTGGGCGACTGGCATGGCTGATCTGATGTTGCAAAGATGCCAAAATAATGAGCTTTATCCTCACAAGTTTGTACTGAGTGATAGGTGCTTCTGGTAGGACTCCTGTGAGAAAATTACTGTGAATGGCTGATTTTTAGGGATTTGCCTTTCTTTTTTTTCAAGCCAGAAGAACATAAGTGAGACTTGGGCTCTGGGGAGCACCTCAGCACTCCTGACACACTGGAGCCAGTGGGGTTCCTCAGCATTTGCTGTCCCTGGGACATGTGCTGTGTTGTTCCCCTCATTCTGTGCAGCAGGAGAAGTTTAGTGGGCAGGGACTGGGAGCAGTCCCTTGTTTTGCTTGGCTTGAAGAAGGAGGCCTTGAGGGAAATGAGGGCAGTGGAATGACTGCTTGAGCAGAGAGGGTGGCACATAGGCCAAGGAGCTGACGTCAAGACACCGGGGGCCGTGGGAGTCTTCCCCCAGCTTGGCTGGCTTTGATGGAGGGGCAGATGGGTGGCCAGGGGCACTGGCAGAGCCCAAGGGACTTTGCTGGCAGAACACAAGCTGCTGCCCTATGAGGTGACGATGTCTCTGGGTTGTGATTCCCAGCAGGATCCAGAGCCCTGACCCTTCCAGCAGTACTCCACTCCACTCCACTCCACTCCACTCCACTCCACTCC
>WAAG01018955.1:3552-22996 GCA_013390105.1 Tichodroma muraria | reverse complement strand
TAAATTGTACCTGCACTTCAGGAAAATACAAAAAAAAAAATCTTCCATGCTGTCTTTAGAACCAGCTTTAAAAAGGGTTACACATCAATACCCAGGCACCCTGCTCCCCACCCTCCGCCACCATTGTTCTTTCCAAGGCGCTCCTCTCGCTTTGATGATGATCACTGGCAGAGTTTCAAAACGATGTATTATAAAATCTTTAAAAAAAAAAAATCCAGTTGCCATAACGTAATGCAGATTTTTGTCACCGCTCCACAGCTTCTGCTTTCAATTTCCAGTGAGGGGGAGAGACTCGGTCGCAGTCAGATGGAGACCAGCTCGCATCCCCACTCTGTGGGCCCCCAGGCAAAATCCCTGGAATTTGTTCCTTACTGTTTGAAGGCAGAGATGAGGGACGAGAGTGCAGAGAAGAGAGAGGGGAAGAAAAGAAGGTGCCAGTCCCCAAGGAAGATGGGCACACACTCAAACTGTGCCCCAGGTGGGTGTGCATCTCTGGAGTTCACACTCAAGCAGGGATGGAAAAATTCTCAGAGAAGCAGTTTTTCATGGAGAGGCTGGGACTACCATCCTGCAAGGCTTTGAGCAGTGATGCAAGGTGTCAGCCTGGCTTTAGGTTCCTGCTGTCTGTCTGTCCATCCTGCCCTGAAAAGCATCTGACGAGGGGCTGAGCTTTGGTCCCACCAAGCACCTGCTGCTGGGAGCAGCCAAGCTCCAGCCCAGCAGTGTCCTCCAGGAACTGGGACATCCTCACAGCCTCTGAAGGCTGCAGGCAGGACAGACAGGGGGAGCACAGTGGCACTGCTGCCCACAAAAGCCCTTGTCCTGCGCTGGGTGCAAGGGCTGAGAGAAGCCCACCCTGCCTCCATCGCTGTTTCGGACAGGTGAGAGAGGCCAAAGCAATCTCTGCTGGGTAAAACTCCAGCTCCAACATTAACTGTTTGTCATCTATCCCATGGACTGTCATCCTGCCCAGAGCTGCTGCCACAAGCCAAGCAAGCTCAGGGATCAATGCAAAAGGCCACCAGGGTACTCCAGCACACAGCACCTTGGCATCCATCGTCCAGTTTATCCTCCTTCTCCTGTCTCAAAAAAGCTTGTGCAGCTGCAGAAGTTCAGGAGGGTGCTAGGAGAGTATTCCCAAGCATAAAAAGACCCAGGACACTTCCAGAAGAGCAGTGACAGCAGGGCTATAATCCATGGGCTGCAGCCTCCCCCTCAGGTGGGCTTCACCCAGGCTTGCAGCCCAAGCTGCCACATGTTGCCACTGTCATGGTGGGAGGGATGGAATGCAGCTCTCTAAATGAGGCATGCCTCAAATTTTTGGAGAAAAGGAGCTGTTTCTGAATAGTTGAAAAGTTTCCAGCATTTGTATCACAGTGCTGTGAGAGCAGGGCTCGCTCTGGACCAGGCAGCCAGTGCCAGCCCTTGTCACAGAGCATAGGGACACAGGGGTGCCTGCAGCTTGGGTGCACCCTCTGCCACACCCACAGAGTATTTGGGTCCAGTGTACCAGGAGCTTCCTGGGCTACAAAGGCTCCCCAGGCACCAAAAGCAATGTGCCCCCTCTGTGACTTCTCTTTCGCTGGTGGCACTGTGTGCCTGACCAGACTGTGCCTGGTGAAGGGGGAACTCCCTGAAGCTTAAGGGTGTCCTGAGGGTGTCCTCACTTCTCCTGCATCCAAAACAGAGCCCACTGGACTTCCAGCTTCCTAAATGGGAGCTGCACCCAGTAACTGGAAAACTCGACCAGACTGGGGAGAATGGGGGAATATTTTGGCTGCACTCTTGGAGAACATCTATTTGCAGAGGCTTCTGCTTTGGAAGGGTTGACCATCTTCCACTTAGAAATGGCAACTGAATGTGTAGCATGTGAATGGGGGTACAAGTCATCTCCAAGTCCAATGTCTTCATCTGTGGAAGCCTTCCACAAATTTTCCTGGGGACAACAGCACAGCTGGGTCTTGGTGCTCATGAACACCTTCAGAATAGGAGCACTTGGGCATCCTATGATGGATTAAGCTGTGGATAGCAAGTAAATATCAAAAACGATTTGGAAAAAAAAAATGTAATCCCACCATCCATTACAGGTGCCAAGCAAGTCCTGACTGGAATTATCAGCGCTCCTCGTGGGCCAGGAGTGTCCCTAATTGATCCCCTGTGGCTGTCACCTTTGGGAGCTGACATCTCCCATGAATGGCTATTACCTGGAAGGTCAGTCTGCACTCTCGTTTACTGGGCTTCTAGCAAGGACCAGAGGAAACCATTTAGTCTGGCCACAACTGCTCTTCTCCCTGATCTGTGCTCCTATGTCCCCCAGTCCCCTGCAGGCCCTCCAGCTTGCCCTGTCCCCAGTGCTGATCTCATGGGGGGGTGGGAGGTGACTCAGTGGGAAGCCTCAGCTGCACAGTGCTGCCTCTTAGAGCTGTCCCCACGTCTGATCCTAAAAGGGAGCATTTTTCAGAGAGTTACGAGCCTGTGCAAACAGGGCTTTATAAGGCAGCATCACTAATATGGAGCATAACCTCCCTATCCACAAACATCCTGATAGCCTTTCTGGTGTGAGTTTGGCTTTGTAAGCCAAGCCAATCTGATCAGGAAAATCCTGGGGAGAAAACAAACAAGGAGCCCGGGGAGGAGGCTGGAAGTCGCTTTCCAGAGTCAGAGCAGATGTTGTTTAGTAGACAGTGATGCCACAGATGTGCTTTGGCTGGCTGATCTGCGAGGGCTCAGTAGCCTGGCCACGGGGCAGAGGCGGCTTGGTCCCCATGGTCCTGCCTGTCCCGGCCCTGTTTCAGCCCCTCTTCCCTCAGCAGCCACTGGGACAAGCTTCAGGAGTATCAAGGAGATGGGGGAGCCCACTGTGTCACCCTCAGTCACCCCTCCTTCCCCCTCACCAGGCCGTGAGGTGGCATTTCGGGGCCAGTTGCTTCTGTCCCAGCGCTAGTGCCGAAGGTTGTGGAAAACCCTTTTTCCCATCTTGGCAATTCCCTGCTCCTCCCAGCCACAATGTCAGCAGCTCCTTGCAGGGGGGAGAGGCTGAAGCCCCAGGGAAAGGAGTCTCGTTTAAAAAAAATTTTATTTCCCTTCCATTTCTCAGTACTGCNCCCCCAATAATGAGCTGTTGTCTTGTGCAGCATTGAGAGCTAAGTAAGCATGAAAAATTGGAACAATAAAGAAGTGGTTCTGGGACAGCAAAGCCCCTTGTTTGACAAGGCTAATTCCACACCCCCCAGCCTCATTTTCTTTCAGCCACCTTCCCCCTCCTTGCTCCTCCTTTATTAAATGAACTTGCTTTTATTGGGATGGAAACTGGGTTTCCTTTTCCCCTCTCGCCGCCTGTCCCCTCTGTTCATATGTAATTTGGAGAGTTAATCTCCTCAGGCAGGAAATGTTTCTTTCACTCTTTCTCTGTGGCAATTTCCATTTGGCTCTTTTAATTGGGGCCCAGACCAAGGAAATGGCCACACCACAGAGCCTGAGCAGGAAGAGGGCTGGTTCTCCTGAGGGGCCCTGAACATACCCTCCCATGCTGCAGCTCACACAATCCCCTTTGGCAGATGCACCCTTTGGCCAGGGATGGGAATACCCAGCTCGCCTCGGCCATCTGGACACCCTGGATGGGCTGGGGAAAGTTGGACTGGAGATGTTGGTTGGCATTTCTGCTTCTTCTCTAAATTCCTCTCCCTGCTTTAGGTCAGGTCACCCAAAGATTCCAAGATGTAATGTCACCCAGGACCATCTCCCCCAGCTCTCCACAGTATGGAGGCACTTGGCTGATGATATTTTCTGTGGAATCCCTTTGAAAAACATGACATTGTAAATGTCCATTGTCATGGAAATTCTCCAGATTTTTCGTGATGCTTTCCCTTCAGCTTCTTCTAAAGAAATAATTCAGTTTAAATGAATAATAGGGAGGAGGAGACCTACGTTTCCCCCTGCAACCCTCTCTCTGTATCAACCCTCTCTCTGTCTCAACCCTTTGGCTGGAGGAGATTTACCATCGGTGAGTGTGAGGGGCATGGCACCCAGTGTGGGCATTGTCTTGGGTAGTGCCAGTGGGTCCAACCCAGGGTACAAGAAACTGAGATGGATGGTGCTGTGAGACCTGATTGCTCCACTCCCCCAGGTCATGGAGTGAGGGAGTCACCACAGAGCCCAGGAATGGTTTGTGCCAGAAGGGACCTTAGAGACCATGTCTTTCCAGCCCCCTGCCATGGGCAGGGACACCTTCCACTAACCCAGGTTTCTCCAAGCCCTGTCCAACCTGGCCTTGGACACTGCCAGGAACAAGGACTTCTTTCAGAAAGGAGAAGTGAAATTGCAATCTGTGCTTCACTTGAAGGCAGGGCAAGATGATGTTGAGCTTTTCTTAATAGAATACTCCAGGAATCTACTGGAAACTCAAGGGGAAAACTCTTCCTAGAGCATGGTAAAGCTGGGCAGAAGCAATGTCTGCAGCAGCCTCAAGGTGCTGGGAAGCGTGAGGAGGTTTGTGACAGGAACAGCTGCTGGAGCCCTGCCTGATGTTCAGAGCAGACTCGTGTTCCCACCATGCCTTAAGATGACGAAGAGCACTAGGAACAAACCTTCCTGCCTTCTGCACCAGCCTGTTGCTGCTTCCATCTCCTCTGGAAACCCAGGGCCAGGGAGATGGAGCATGGCTGCTTCCAAGCAGGGCCGAGAAGCTCTGGAGATTCCAGTCTCCTCCTAACCACATTTTGGCCTGAAAGTTCCCAGCTCTCTGGCAGCAAAAAGCTTTTGGATTGCTGTCTGGCAAGGTTCATCACTCCCAACGGGGCAGTGATTCATGCTGGGAGGCTCATTTTTGTTGGATACCCCCATCCCTCCACAGAAAACCTCTGGAGTGGACTGGTGCTGCCCATTCATCACCTGCTATCACCCACGGGACTCAATCCAGTGCAGGTGGCACCGGTGTCCTGCAGCAGCGGGGGCATGGAGGAGCCTGTCCACAGTCCCTGGCTGCAGGCAGTGCTGGGCAGAAGCAGCTCGCTGAGTGGGCAGTACTCGGTCCTGCCGCGGGAGCAGCATCCTCTGCTGCAACCTGCCTCGTGAACATGGGGGGCCCCAGGAGAACCGGGGGCTTCTGAGTGTGCTATGCTTGGCAGAGATAGAAAAAGTGGGTGGAGTTTGGGAACACCTAACCAGCTTCTTAGCATGAATTGCACTGTCCTGGACAGAGCAAAGTTTTGTTGGTTGGTCCAACCTTTGGAGCGGGAGGCCAGGTGGCTGACGACAGGGATACCTGGAATGGGGATGTCCCCGCTCAAATGTGAACCCAGACATGTTCATACCCAGGGTATGTGAGCCCTCCAGGAACCGGAGGGAGGGAAGGAGGCTGGCACTGCAGACAGACATCACTACCTGCTGTGTCCTCTCTCACTTTGGGGACACTCCCTAGTGCAATGAGGACCTGAGTCTCCAGGAAGCTCAGCTCCCACAAGAACCCCAAAGGGACAGACTTCTGGAAGAGATTTTTAAGCATTATGAGAAATCCTGCTCCTCTCCATGCCCCGTGCCTCCACATGGGGACCCAGGAGCAGTGTCCAGCTTTGCCAAGTGCTGTGCCTGGGTCATGGCTCAGCAATCCAGCCTTGAGGCTGGGCAGGAAGCTGGCTTTGGAGAGAGAGGATGGTTTGTGCATTCATCTTGCCTGCAGGAGCACTCATGCAATTCCCTGCAGAGGTGCTCAGGAGCTCTGCATTTCACCTCGTGTCCCTTGATGTCACCTGGCTGGACATGGTTCCTTTTATCCAAAGCAATTTAAACCCCAGCAGCATCCCCTTGGGCTGGCCAAAGTTCCTGGCTCCTCTTCCAGGGAATCTTTAGCCCTTCGCCTCCAGGTAAGAGGTCTTGTGCCAGGCTGAGGCCAGGCTGTGAGTAGCAGGGAAAGGCAGCATGCCCTGCTCAGAGCCCCCGTGCTGAGCAGGGTGAGGAGCACCCTCCCCAGGCTACTGCAGGGTCCCCCAGGGCTCAGCCCTGTGCTCCAGGACCCAGCCACAAGCAGGTGCTGAGCTCTTCAGGCCTGTCCCTAGCTGCCCTGGGAGGTGGCTTATGGCTCAAAGCTTGTACTGTAACAGGTAGCAGGGGGGGCTCACAGGCTCAGCACTGGGACAGGGACAGGGACAGAGCAGCTCTCCAAGGAAGCACAGTGGTGCTGCTGGGCACCGGCGAGGCCTTTGATACCGCGTTCATGGTAGGGAAGGGAAATAGGGGTGGAAAAACCCCTATTGGCAGATCTTCTCACAGATCTGTCTGGGAAAGAGCCAGCCCTGGGTTGAGGGAGCGGCGGCAGCTCTCGTGGCTGGGCATCCCCGCTGCAGGTGACCAGGGGGATATGGGACGATGGGTCGGGCCCGGCTCATCGCCCCAGAGGGCAGGGAGGAGAGGGTTAATCCTGCCCTGGCTCCTCGATCTTGCAGAAGATGCTGCCACGCTCCCCAGCTCACCGCCTGCCGCCTTCCCCTCCCTCCCCGCTGCCCCTCGGAGCTCTGAATAGGGAATTAGCTTTGCCTGCGTTTAGACCTCTTAATTAGCTATTCTTTTTGCTGGGCTAGGGAAGAGGAGGGGCAGAGGAGACCCCCGGCCCCCAGCTGAGCCCTGGTCCCGCTCCTGGAGCAGCACAAAGGGGCCCAGCGGGCAGAGCCATCGGAGGGCGCTGGGGACGCCAGGACCTGTCAAAGCTTGTTTCCCACCTTCCAGAGCTAACCTTTTCTGTCCCAGCCAGGAGACAGCCTGCCTTAATTGGGCTGAAAATCTAATCATTTGTACCTCCGGGCCTGGGAAGGGGGCAGGGGCGGGTACGCAGGGCCTGGGGCGGGTGAGGGAGGAGGGACGAGGGGGAAGCATGTAATGGGGAAAGGCAGGATGGAGATGAGGCAGAAGAGGGGTGAGCAGAGTCATAGGAACGTTTGTGGAGAAGATGAGTGGACAGAAAATTTAGTTTTTTAAGAAGCGGATTAAAAGTTGCTCCTTTGAAAAGGGAAAAATAAAAAGTGACCAACTAAAGAGTGAAAGGGGAAAAAAACAAAAGCACAAAAAGTGTTAGCCACTTTTTCTGACCTCCAGCTGGTCTGCTAATGCAACCAAGGCCCCTGTAAGGCCTCAACCAAGCCTCAACTGTCCCAGAGTTTAAAACTGACAGAGTTTAAACTGACCACCTCGGCATCCAGAGACTGAGATGTCCCTGAGCCAAGGGTGTACCTGCACGGCCCTGTTCCCATCCCGACACCTCCTTTCTTACTTTGGCTTTGGCACTGCTCTCTCATCCCTTGGGTGCTGCAGACTTACGTTACCTCTACCCCCTCAAAATAACGTGGGTGAGCCTTGCTCCCAAGGGAAGAGCAGGGAACCCAGGGGTGGCTGTGTGCCTTCTGCCATCGCTCTCTGTCACGGGTCACCGGCTGCTCCAGGCGCTCCAGGCACCGTGTTCCTGCTTCCCTCCAGCTAAAGCTTTCCCGAAGTCCCAGCTGCCTGTGCTGCCTCTGGGCAGGGGTCAGGGTGGAGAGGTGTTGAGCTGATCTGAGCTCAGTCCCTAAGGCTTGGCCACCCACTTGGCATGTACAAGCTGGGTTGGTGGAGTGGGGACCAGTCCCAGATCCAGTGCAAGTTGCCAGTGCTGCTCCTGTGCTTACACCACCTACACCCTTCCTGCTTCCGACACCTTCATGCAGCTGCTGTGTCTTCCCCATGTTCGGGCTGACTGTTTTTTGGCAGAGTCGTCAGGGCAGCGCTGGAGCTGGAGGCCGTCCAGTCACTTGTATCTTTTCTCAGTTTCTTCAGTACTGGATGTTTCACAAGTACTCTCAAGCCACACCTTTCTAACCACTCTTTCTTTAAGGTGACAACACTTCATGTCTCTAAAATAACCCATGCAAATCCAGATTCGGCATGTTCATGGACCCTTTCCTGTTATATATAAAGAAACAGTATTTCCCCCACAGTTTCTTCCTCAGATGCTCCAAGCTTTGCGGCTTATTCCTCAAGAGAGTGTCTTATTAATTTTTCATCTTTTTTTTTCCCAGATGATCTATCAAAAACCAAAAACGAATGCTGAATTCAAAGTCTTAATCAGAATTTTATTCCTTCGCTTTCCGTAGAGGATCCAGCCCTTCATGCCTGTGCCAGGGGAGGAGGCTGCACACTGTGCCCCATCCCTGCACCAGCCTGTCCACGTGCATGGCACCATGGCCAGCCCAGCATTTCCATGCTTCCTGCCTAGCATTCTGAACCAGACCACAGGCACCGCCACAGGAGTCAGGCTACAGGGTACAGCCAGAAGGGGCTGAGGCACCAGGGCAGATCTGGATCGCAGAGGGATGGATGCGTGGACAAGGCATTGCTGTCTGAGGTAGCACAGGCCTTAATTGTGGACTCCTTCACAGAACCACAGAATCACTAGGGCTGGAAAAGCCCTCTAATACCACTAAGTCCAACCATTAACCCCGCCACTGCCAAGGCCACCACTGACCCTGTCCCCAGGTCCCCTATCTACATAATATTTTCAACACTTCCAGGAATGGTTAGTCCACCACTCCCCTAGGCAGCCTGTTCCAATGCCTGGCCACACTTCCAGTGAGGAAATTTTTTCTTATTATTCAATATATATCTACCCTCGCACAACTTGACACTGTTCCCTCTCCTCCTGTCCCTGTTCCCTGGGAGCAGAGCCTGACCCCCCCTGGCTGTCCCCTCCTGTCAGGGAGTTGTGCAGAGCCAGAAGGTCTCCCCTGAGCCTCCTTTTCTCCAGGCTGAGCCCCTTTACCAGCTCCCTCAGCTGCTCCTGGTGCTCCAGCCCCTTCCCCAGCTCCATTCCCTTCCCTGGACACACTCCAGTGTGTCTGTCCATCCAGGCCAAGGGATGCTGTAGCGACCCAGAGAAGGCATCAAGAGTGGGACTCCAGCCAGAAGAACTGATAGCACAGCAAGACTCCTGAAACTGATCAACCACAGTCCAGCAGACCTGAAAAACCTCTGCAGTGTAGGAAAGAGGACAGAGTGCCAGGGGAGAAGAGAGCCTGGAGAAATCCCTGGGGTGTGCAAACCCAACCCAGTGGAGATGGAGAGGGGCAGCAGCGTGAGCAGGGGTACACAGTGTGGTGTGAGGTGGCTTCCCACTGCCGGGACCAGAGCCCTGCCATCGGCCCCATGGCATGCCTGGATCACCTGCCCTGGGAGCCTGCCAGGGTGGCACATGGTCTCAGCCAGGCTTTGACAGAGCACGAAGATTGGTTCTGCACCAGCACCCCAAGGCTGATGGTAAGATGCCTTCAGAGACAGAGATTTTGTTTCTGGGATTCGGGAAGAGCACATACACAGCAGTTCCAGTTTCAGTGGGGCAGACAGGGATTTGACTTGGTGCTCATCTGTCCCAAGAGCTGCCCAGAGTGTAAAGACAGGACAAGCCCAAAGGGTTCATGTGCTCATCAATTTATCAGGGCACAGAGAGCCAGGAACCGCTCACCTTGCAGCAGCAGCAGCAGCAGCATCTCTGAATGTTTGTGTGCAACAGGAGGGGTTTGAGCCCTGGTTTCAGAGGTCTGGGTGAGGCAGCTCTGAGGCAATGCAGGAGAGCACACAGATGGGACCAGGCAGGGTGCCAGGACCCCCAAAACTGCCACTGCCATCCTTTACACAGGGAGAGCAGCAGTGTGGGCTGGGTCAGCCAAAGTAGCTCAGTCCTAGCCAGCGACGGTGACAAACTGCAGGCAGATATAGGCAGATCTGCCCTTGTAATACCCTTCAATTTTCCAGCAATTGATGCCTTAGCGACTTCCTGAGCCAGGAGTGGTATGCGTGTAACAGCCACCACGAGCCTGCCCTCGGTGAATTTGTCTAATCTCATTTCAAAGCCGTGTGTATTTTTAGCTTGCGTGGCATCCTGTGGCCACGAGCTCCACAATTTAATGACACATCACATAGGAGAGTAATGCCCTTGGTCTGCATGGAGCCCAGCGCTGGCTCCTTTCATTCATAACTTTTCCCTGGAACCCCAGCTTCCTGATTCCACTGGAAATTAGTCAGCAAAATGCTGGGACTCCTGTGACTGGCACCCTTTTAGCTGGAGGAGGTAGGCAGCCAGGGCTGACCTCGGTGGAACATGTGGGGAGCTACCGAATCACAGAATCTCTGGAGTTTGAAGGGACCCACAGGGGTAACTGAGTCCAGCTCCTGGCCCTGCACAGACACCCCAACAGTCCCACCCTGGGCTTCCCTGGCAGCACTGTCCAAACTCTCCTGGAGCTCTGGCAGCCTTGGGGCCGTGCCCATTCCCTGGGAAGCCTGGGCAGTGCCCAGCACCCTCTGAGGGAAGAACCTTTCCCTGAGATCCGACCTAAACCTCCCCTAGCACAGCTTCATGCCAATTCCTTGGGAATGGCACGAAGCTTCCCTCCAGTTGAAAGTGAACAGGCTGCTTGTACCCGGTGTGGATGGCGGGTCTTGGGCTGGGCTGGGTGACACTCCTTGCCAGCCTGCTGCAGCAGGGAGTGGATCTGGGAGACCTGCATGGGGCCTAGGAGTGTGAAATCAAGAGTATTGTGGGTACTGAGGTTCCTGGGGCAGCTTGTGTCACCAGTTGGAGATTGGGGCAAGGAGTCAGTGGGGGTGTGTCACTGGAGTGAGGCCTGGGGGCAAAGCAAGATCACAGAAAGAAGACAGGCAGATGGGCTGTGGTTGGGCTGGAGCTGAGCGGAGCTGTAGCAGCAAAACCTGGAGTATCTGCTGCTGTGTTTCCCTGGAGTGGGGCTGCCTGGAAGAGGGCAACAATGTGTACCCTTAGGGCTTGTTCTGCCATTGCTGACAATCTGGTTCAGGTGGTTGCTTTGGGACCTCCAGACAGTGCATGTGTTTATATGAGATCGATTGCTGGTAGCTGAGAAGCAGAGAAGCTGTGGCTGCCCCATCCCTGGAAGTGTTCATCAGGTTGGATGGGGCTTGGAGCAACCTGGGAGAGTGGAAAGTGTCCATGGCCGTGACAGGGGGTGGAATGAGTTTTAAGGTTCCTTCTGACCCAAACCAGTCTGGGTGGGAAATGATTCTGTGATTAGCACAGATGTAAACACCCCTCTAACATCTCTGCTGGTGTACCTAACTGGGGCCTCTCGTGAGCCAAGGGGACGTGCCAGCACTCAAACAGCACTGCTTGAACAACCAGCGTCCAAATCTTTCCAGCTAAGCTGAAGAGTTACACAACGAGACAGACAAGGTGATGAGCTGCAGAATAAGATCCTTAATTTTAGGAGATTATCCCATTCAACACACCCACAAAGCCTGGCTCCAGCCAGCTCCAGCACGGCCGGTGTCTAGCCAGGTCCAGTCAGTGCTCCTGGCGTGGGCACAAGCATCAGGTTTATGTTGTCTCTTACTCATGCTACTACTGCTTCTGGCTTGGTGCAGGAGTCAAGAGTGCAGGAACACAGCAGGAGCCCTGGTGGTGACCAGGAGGGTATGGGACAAGGACTGTGGATGTCTGAAGGCACTGAGAAGCAGGACTGTAAGTTTGACTTGGTTAATTGAAGTTGGCTTGAATAACAAGGAATGTCCTTTGGTGCAGAACGTCAATAAATGACTCCTCACTGGAAAAAAAACTGCCAACCCCCTGCTGTGACCTGGAGCAGCTTCAGGTCTGGGCTGTGTATCAGCATGGAGGGAAGGGCAGGATGTGCTCCTGCAGCAAGTGCTGGCTTCCTCACTCTTCTCCAGCAAGGAACTCACATCCTGTCTGCATTCCCTGCCCTGCCTTCCAAGCCCTCAGATGCCACACAATTCAAGGGGTCACCTTTCATACCCCTTCCTCACCTCCACTCTCCAAATCATATTCCCTGTAAGGAGCCAGATGCTGGAGGAAGAAAGTCTAGACAGTGCTGAATCAAAATTGGAGGAGTATTATATCGCTTTTTTTTGTTAAGTGTGGTTCAGGCAATCAAGACTTGTCCTGAATTTAGATCAAGTTAAGGAAAGAGTTTCCTCTGTTCCTGACCAGTTGGGGAAACAGAGCTGGGGACTCCATGCAGATGCCAAGGGAAAGCCCAGTTTCAAAGCTGCAGGTGCAGTTGTTTGTCCCCAGTTCACTTCCAACCACTTGCAACCAGTGCTTGTGTCCCCTCTCCTGTGGCACCTGTCCTGGCCCCCACGGCATCCCGCAGTGGCTGCCTCCATGTGCAGGAACTGCACAGGGGTTCACTCCCGCTGCTTACTGAAATGGGGTGCAAAGGAGGCCTTGCCTGCCAAGGAACTCACCAGGAACCAGCCAGTGCTGGGGCTTCTCCCCTGCTCTGGCCACCCTACAGGTAGGCACTGCCCTCTCTGTCTGACAGTGTCTGTCCCCAGACGAGACCCCCGGTCTCAGGGGGCTCTGAGGGAGATGATGCAGTGTTTTGTGAAAAGCCCACTCTTTCTCCTGGGAGACTCCACACCCCACAGAGGACCCATTCAGGACAGTGTGAACAGAAGGGATTTCTCTCCTGTGTGGGAAGGCACTAAAGAGCCCATTCTCACATTGAAGCAGACCTTTCACAGCTCTCCCCAGCTTGATGTTGTTCCTTCTCTTGTTATTCCCTCCCTCTAATCCTTCTTTGCTGATGGCCTCTGAAATGTCCATCAGGACAAAAACCATGTCAAGGACCTATGAGCTCCTGGATGCAAATCAGCATCCTTTGCAACCACTTGCACTGGCTGAGGGGGAGCGGGATGTCACAGGGCGGGAGCAGCAGCTCCAGGCACCCAACAAGGGCTGGAGCCAGGCTCAGCTCCACGGCTCCTGCAACTGAACTCCTTCGCCGCCCGCTTTGCAGCCGGAGCGAATGACTGACAGAGACTGATGGTCTCTGCCTGTATGTAATCTTAGAGCCGCCTGGATTTGGGAAATCTCTTTCATTGCTTTAAAAAAAATAAGCAAGTGACTAGACTGAAGAGTCCCGATTAACTGGGAAAATCCAGGCTAAAATGCAAATGCCTTCTCAGGTTCTGGCCCTGCAAGCCACGCCGGCTGTCCCAGGGGAGGACGATGAAGCCCAGCTCGGGCAGCGGCACTCAAGGCACAGCCCTTGACACTGCCATGTCAACGGGTCCTGAATGCAGAGCTGGAGCTCCCATCCAAGCTGTCTTGTCTGGAGAAGTCTTGGGATGAGGAGCACTTAGTGGGCACTGGGGTGTGCTGCTGATCCTGCCAGCCCCGGCCGTGCTCCGGGATGCTCCTTCCCCTGCCCCACAACAGCTGCTCTTCTCCAGCGTCGTGCTCCTCAGGCTCTGAGGGACAGCTAGAACCAGTCAGAGATGACGTAATTACATTGAATTGTTATTCACAGGCAGACTCGCNCCACGGCCCTGAGTCACCTGGCTCCGTGTTTATCTCCCTACATCTCCACAGCATCTCATGGACAAGTGTGCTGGTTAAACCATGACAACAAGGGAAGCTGGAGCTGAATCAAGAGAAGACAAATAGAGTGCAGAACACAGCTGAGAGGAGGCTGCATGGGTGCAATATAAATTCCCCCAGGTATTTGACCAAAGCCCAAGGAAAACTGGAAACTTGTCGTTCCCACAGATTTTGGAGCAGGTAGCAGGAGTTCAAGACTGCATGCAGGAAAACTGGGATGCTGCTCTGTGTCTTGAGTTAGAATGATCTTTGCCAAATGTATAACCTTGTCTGCTGTAGCTGAAATAAATTTAATTTTAAGACTGAAGGACAAAATTCCAGATGAACCGTCTGCAACAGGCAAGATTCCTGTTCCTTGTCCGGGAACAAGGCTGCGGGAGAAAACAAAAGGTAGGAGGCTACTCAGAGCTGGTGTGACCCCCAGCACTGGGCTGCAGAGTTGGTACCAGTTTCCCTCCTTAGACTGTGAAAAGGGTGAAAAGAAATCTCTTCCACGCGCAGAATCTCCTGAACACCAGCAACCCTGCTCTGCTCCTCCTGGCTTTGGGATGGGCTTTGTTGAGGGATGAGGTGGCTCAGTGCTAATCACTCTCAGGGGTACAGCCAACTTCCCTGGGATTTAAACATAAAAGGAATTTTCCCTCTGGCTGCTAGTGTGGAGTCAACTCTGCCAGCATTGTGGAGCAGAAGGAATGGACCAGAGGGAGATGTGACTGGATATCAGGGAAAGGTTCTTCCCTCAGAGGGTGCTGGGCACTGCCCAGGCTCCCCAAGGAATGGGCACGGCCCCGAGGCTGCCAGAGCTCCAGGAGAGTTATTGTTGAGTTGTCTGTGCAGGGCCAGGAGTTGGACTAGATGATCCCTGTGCATCTCTTCCTATGCTGGAGATTCCATGATTCTATGAAAAGTGACCTCCTCAGGGACAGCATGAGGCCACATGCTGACATAGGATCCTGTTTTCCATCCTGTGTCAGCTCATGCCTCCTGCTGCTTTCCATTAGCTTCTCCTGGGCAGGAACCCATGTCACTGCAGTGAGAAAAGTCCCTCCTGGAGCTACGTGAAACAGGAGGAAGCAAACCCAGGTATCCCAGAACTGACCTTTGTCCCTTGTACAGGAGAGGTACCAGGATTTGCAGTACTAACCCCTGAACACACTGTCCTAGGATTGCTCTAGCCTCCACAGACTTTGGTTTAGTGGGCACGGGGCCCAGCTCCTCAAAGTCACTGAGGTTCCCTGACTCCTGGTGATTTAAGCTGTCAGACCCTCCTAGCCTTTCCCACCTCTGATACTTTGATGATGGAAGGGAGCAGTGCTGGAAGGAGGAGATGCCTCTCCTCAGGAGAATCTCAGGGATGTAGCTTCCCAAATCTAGTGAGTAGATTGGAGTGGCTCTATAGGAAAGACCCAGCAAAGGCTGTGCATGTATGTGAGCTTGGAGCAGGGTGTTCTGAGACCCCACAATATCCTGGAGCAAGGGGCACAAGTAACTCACCGTGTCAGCTGGCAAGGCAGTCCCACAGGCAGCACCCTAGCATGGTTATGGGAGAACCCCTCTTGGCCTCTTGAGGCCACCCACCAGGGCAATATTTGAAGAAGAAAAAAAAACGAAGAAGAAAAAAAACCGAAGAAGATAAAAAATTCTATAAAGGTTAAAAAAGCCTTGAAGAGGAAAAAGAAAAAGGTGTAAAAAATTTGCCCATGCACATTTGCCTTGAGTGCAACTCCCAAAACACTTCTTTGCCAGGGGAAGATGGGGTGTGCTTGGAGTGCCAGACTGGGGAGCAGATGCAGTTGCAGTTGCAGTTGCAGAGTCAGATGCAGCATAGCAGGTCCCCCAGGCACCATGGAACCTCAGAACGAGGTGTCCCTGCTTGCAGTGCACCAGCTGCTGCATGGGCAGTAGGGCTGAGTGCAGGTGACTGAACCTCTGGATGTTCCCTGTGCATCCTGCCCTTGCTGTCAGCTGAGCTGGAGCACCCTGAGGCCCCTTCAACACACATCAGTCAGAGCCCTGCCCTCCATCCCACACAGGTTACAGCCACAGCCTGGCGTCCTTGGGAGCATCAGTGCGGGTGCTCCTTCGGGATGGGATCACTGTGATGGGATCCCTTGGGATGGGCCACAGGCCTGCACCCAGGAGGGAGCCTGGAGCAGTGGTTTGGGGGAGGATCGAGGGCAGGCTGGGACCAACCTGCCAGAGCCCTGCAGGAGGGAGATCTTCAGCCAGCACTGAGACAGGTGAGAAGAGGCAGTGGAAAGAAAGTGCCGTGTCCTTCAGCAGTGTTTGCTGAGGGATGGCTGTTTGGATGGGAGGTGGGCTGTAGCTGGATCTTTGGTCCAGCTGCTGTCGGAAGAAAGTCCTTATAGATTCCCATTTGTGTTGGGCAATGGCCGGATGTGCTGTGCAGGCCTGTGGCTTGTCAGTGGACCTGGAAGTGCCAGGTTAATGATTGAACTCAATGATCTTAGAGGGCTTTTCCAACCTTAATGACTCTGTGATCCTACACCCTGGTTATTTGCCTGGCAAGAGTTCCCAACACCGGCCACCAGGCCTTCCTGTACTCCAGAGTGGCAAAAGGCTTGTCCAAGCAGAAGGGAAGGGGTCGCAAACTTTTCAAAGCCCGCTGTCACCCGGCTGGCCTGGGGCTGGTCATTTGTCTTCAGCTGACACATATTCACCCCAGACCGTGTCTCAGGAGCCCCCAAGCCAGAGTGTTACCCAGCATGGCCACCTTTAGTGGCAGGCTGTGTCCCCAGGGCTTGGCTCGGCCCTTTATTCAGGACACTTTCAAAAAATAGCTGCCCTGAGCAGTTCTCTCTGCCCTGAACTGGTGTTGACAGCAACTGCCACGGACAATGTGACGTGGCAGCATTGCTCTGTGTCAACACATGTGGTGACAGATGTATGCCAAGCGGGTAGAAGCCTCAGAGCTCCACGTTGTTGTTTTTTAGTGCTGGCAGATGTCCAAGGATCATTCCTGGTCTCTGCACTGAGCAGTGTTACTCCAGGTCCCCTGGAAGAGGAGAGCTCACCCCGTGGAGTTTTAGAGGGATCCATCCCGATATCCCAGCTTTTCCCAAGCCCCCAGGATGTGTGGTGGATGCTTTGGGCTGAGGGGGGGCAGTCAGGAAGATCAAACTGCTGTCCCAGGGACTTTCCTTCTGCAGATTCCCTCGCTGGAGGGTGAGATCTCCTTCCCGCAAGCACTGGGCCATGAAGACTGATGCATGTGAACATCCACAGTGTAAATGACGAGGAACCTGCTGATGGCTGCAAGGGAACGAGCTCCTACCTCCTGCCTGCCGTGCTGTGTGAGACACCAGCCTGGTCAGTACGACCCAGCACCTGGGGAGTGTTGTAATCACTAGCAATGGGTTGAGAGTGACCATACCTTTAGCTCAGAGCAACCTTCACCACCTTGGGCATCACCTCTCCTGGTTGTCCAGGCTACAGGCCATAGTCAATTGGATGTAACCAACTCCAAGCTCTAAGAGAGGAGGGAAGAAACCCTCCTTGGACTTCTTCCCATGTGATGGCGATAGGACAGGTCTTTTAAAAGCATTTATAACATCAGACACTACTAAAATTGTGCCAGAAATTGGGCTGACTGTTAACTGGAAGTGATAGAGTAATTTTAGAGGTCTCAGGGACAACAGAGAGATGGGGCATTGAGGTGAGTGGTGTCAGGTATGGTAGATGCAGGTGCTGCAGCCAGTGCAGAGAGCAGGAATCACAGCACGAGTGCTGCAGGACCAGCTCAAGGCAGATGAAGGGAAATGGAAGGTACAACTCCACAGAAAACAGGGAGACACTGAGCCTAGTGTGTGGCAAGAAACAAGTTTGGACACAAGTGATAGAATCATAGATTCCTTTAGGTTGGAAAAGCCCCCTAAGATAATCAAGTCCAGCTGTTAGCCCAGCACTGCCAGGGCCACCACTAACCCTTGTCCCCAGGTGCCATATCCATATGTCTTTTGAACATTTCCAGGGATAATGATCACTGGAAAGGGGTGAGGCAGAGAGGGATGGGGCACAAAATCATGATGCCAAGAGGAAGAAAGTCACAAGGAGCTTGAAAAATAGAAAAATGTGTCATGATAAGGGCAAAAAAAGGGTGCCGGGAAGCTCAGAATAGCTAAACCACCCTACTTAAAATAGAGAAAATGTATTTCTGAGATTTAGCGTGAGGGTTAATCCCCTAACCTCCAAGTAATCTCCTCCTTGGAGCTTCAGGGATGATTTTTTTTTTCCCCATTAGCCTTTTGGGACATCTGAACTCAGCACAGGGTGAGTGCTGACCTCCAGGCATAGCTACAGGGTTCCACTGGGACACTGTCAGCTTGGCTTTCAGAGGACACCTTTGCCAGACACTCCTTCCGGGTCCTGCTGGGGAAGGGCAACACTGGGCAGCTGGGGGGTGTTGCTGGGGCTGGTGACCCAAGGCTGAGGAGCAGCCAGAGGGGGTGAACAGGGCAGGTCCAAGACCTACATAGATTTTAGCAGAAGGTGACTGGGGCCATCTTCTTGCCAACCCATATCCTATTCCATCTCATTCTCCTGAAGAGAAACATGTGAGCTGGTGAGTAACTTCATTAAAACCAGGTTTATTGAACTACTTAGATGAACTAAACTTCAGTAGCTCTGTGAGGAGCATGAGGGACACTCTGTGTGTCTGAGTGTCCGTGTGTCCATGTCCCATTCATCCGACCCACTGATGGTGGCATTTTTTCCACGGGAGAATTTGACCAGTTAAAGACACATTGCACAGAGGTTCCAAGTGACTGCCAGCCCCGGTGGCTGTGAGGCCTGTGTTGTCCCTGTCACCTTCACCAGGATTTGGGGCCAGCCAGCTGCTCTTGCAGGCCAGGAGCCAGGCCCGAATGTGTCCTGCTCACAGCAGACAGCAGGAGCCAGACAGCGCCCGAGCCACAGCCGAGGCTGCCCGTGGAGCCCTGCCAGCCGCTTGCCATGGCAGACTTTGAGGACTGCTCCTTCAGGCTCACTGACGAGAGCAGGGTAATGTATTTCTACTGGAAAATAAACATATCTCTAATGAAAACCTGGTGCACCACCGCAAGGTTCTTTAAGTGCAAAGTAGGGCTTTTGTCTTGTCAGACCCAAAAGCCTTTCCTCATATTTGCCATGCCAACCCATCATCATTATTTCTCAAGCATAAAGAGATCCTGGAAAATGTAAGCACGCAGAAAGCAGCACAAAAAATACAATCAAAAGAGACAAAATACATTTGGCTGGGAGTTGTGTTCTCCTCTTCTATTTTCCTCTTTTCTTTTTTTCTCTTCTCCTTCCCCTCTCTTCAATTCTCTCCTCTCAGTCTCATCTTCCCAAGAGTGGGCTTCCTGTGCTGCTCTGGCAATAGATTTTTCCAAGGTTGCAGGTGTGGATATGAAGCTTCTGTGCCTACAGCTGCAGGAATAGGAACAACTCTGTAACAAACACCGTTTCGCTCGGTACCTTTACATCTGGATTTGAGTTCAATTAGTGCTCAATTGAGTTCAATTAAATTCAATTAGTGATCAGTTGAGTTCAATTAGTGCTGTCCGACACAAACTAAAGGATAAAACACTTTGTCAGATGAAAACGTTGTTGGTAAGAGAGCATCACTGATGCTTTGCTGCTGCTTGGAGTTTACCTGCTTACAGCCTTGCAGTGAAAACAGTTTCAAACATGAACTAAAAATGCCGTTTTACTTTGTATTACAAAATTACAAAAATTTTCCAGGTCTTCTTTAGCTGGCAAAAGGATGCCAGATAATGAAAAGAAGTAAAAAATAAGCAGCTGGTAACCGTTTTAGCCTTTCAGAAAGTGCCTTTAACATCACATCTTTCTTCTTACATAGAATTATTTTGATAAGGCTTTTCTGTATAGGATATGTACCCTTTCCAACTTGAAATCCTTGAATAAAGGGCTACACTGGGAGCTGGGCTGTGTGCCCACAGGGAGCGGGAAGAGGGAAGGGGTATGGGAATGCATAATACTGCTCAGAGGAGAAAGAAGGGAAGGGAAGGGAAGGGAAGGGAAGGGAAG